>JAGKTI010000554.1:38601-74154 GCA_018397915.1 Birgus latro | reverse complement strand
CCTGTACTGTTGTTTGCAGATGATACTGTGTTGTTGAGTGAAGACGAAGGGGAGCTGCAAGGCTTGGTAGGGGAGTTTGGGAGAGTGTGTAAGAAACAGAATCTAAAGGTGAATGTGGGGAAGAGTAAAGTGATGGTCTTCGAGAGAAGTGAAGCCAGTGAGTGTACAGTGAGATTGGATGGGAAGGAAATGGAGAATGTGAGTGAATTTAAGTACTTGGGCAGTGTGATGAGTAAGGATGGTAGTCTGGAGGGTGAAGTGCTCGAAAGGGTACAGCAGGGAAGGAAGGTTGCTGGTTCGTTGAAAGCAGTGATAAGAAACAGGGAGGTGAGCATGGAAGTGAAAAAGTTGTTACATGACAGTATTGTGATACCGACTGTGACATATGGAAGTGAAGCTTGGACCCTGTTGGAAAGACAGAAGTGAAGAGTGAGAGCAGTGGAAATGAGTTATTTGAGAGGAGCATGTGGAGTCACATGGAGAGACAGACTAACAAATGAGGAAGTGAAGGAGCGTTGTGGTGTGGTTGAGGACGTGATGGGAAGCGTTAGGAGAAACACGTTAAGGTGGTTTGGGCATGTGGAGAGGATGGAGAGTGAAAGATTGACGAGGAGAGTGTATGTGAGTGAGGTGGAGGGGGCGAGAGGGAGGGGAAGGCCGAGGATGAGATGGAAGGATGGAGTGGAGAGGTATATGAGAGAGGGGGGTGTGAGTTGGGAGCGTGGTAGTGAAATGGCAGGGGACAGAGTGACATGGAGGCGATTTGTTTGTGGTCACCCCGTTTGGGATTGAGGCGTCTGGCAATAGAATATTAGGTACCTTCACTGTAATGTACTAATTTACTTGAATTACTTGAAGAAGTCTAGAGGCCGAGGGCTCACAGTCATGGTGGTCCACCGCTGCACCCCAGTCCTGCGTACCGTTGAGATCCAGCTAGTTTCCATGATATTTATCATTTACTTGTCCTGGCTGGCCATTCTCACTCTCCCCAAGCTGCACCAAGACTGCTCTCGACCATGCTTGGGTGAGATACGAAGACGGTCTTGGTTTTGATGACAAATGCTAGAGCTGGCTTCGTAGCACTTTGGCCGACAAAATTGGTGCAGCTTGGTTTCACCGAAGATGGCTTCGAATCCAATCCCTCAGCTTGGACGATAAAAACGCAGCTTTAGTCTATAGTAGAGTAGCCTATATTAGCTTATGTCCTTTTTGGTTATTTCCTAACTTGTTGAGGAGTGTTATCTTTTTTGTACTTTCTGATATTACTGATAAACCACGAAATAGAAATAGATGCACAGGTTTGCGCAACTTCTCCACCTGTTGTTTGTGTATTAGTAGAGAAGGGAACTATGTCCAACAGCGTTAGGTTAATTCATAGTTCCTCTTAATTTTCCGTAAACTTCATACTTCCTTATCTTTTTTAACCCTATCAAGTTTGTCCTGTAACTCAAAGCCAGCCTCATGTTGAGGAGGGAAGGAAGTGGTGAACACCAGCAACACACTTATGTATGAACTTCTTTAGAGATGGAAATAATAAATTCTCGAGTATATATAAAAAACTAACAGTTTCAGTTCTCTGAAACTAGTTCACATCATCCCATTAGTTTGGGGGTTCACACTGCATGTGTATGTTTGATCATTTGAAGTATACCATGACTCATTTTGAAATTGAAGCATTTGAATTTGGGGGCAAAATCAAGAACTTTCATTCAGAGCTGTTGAAATGTTTATGACAGTGATTATCATCATAGTGTTATTTATTTATCTATCTATCAGTAGCTAGATGCCATGATCCCATAAGGGGTGGCCATTTGTCTTTGAGTTAGTTGTTTTACAGGGAGGGGCAATAACCCTTCGTCGACCCACTTGTTAACACGTAGGGTTTGGTTATATGGTTACCACCCAGCATTGTAAATGGTTTCTTTGATTTACAGGAAACCACAAGGCTTGTCACTAAATGTAAAGCCACTTGGAAAGAAGAGTAATAAGAAAGTGACAGGAAAGATGGGAAAAATGGAAAGAGAGGAGGGCAGACACAGAAACAGAATGATAAAGGTGAAGGAAGAAGTGGGCAGCACTACATCAAGTGAGTGGATGATGGCCGCCGCCACCTGCCACCTCCATGGAAATGACTAACGTGAAACCATGATTAGGACTGAAGAATTCTGTTTTCATGGTTAGGTTAGGTCTTGTTAAGTTTGGTTCCTGTGTAATAATGATTAAGTTTTGTAATCACATTTTTAACAGGTGCATTCTTGCAACATTTAAACTTTGTAGCTACTTAGGCAATTAGTTATATTTTTATACAGGAAAAAATAGCTACACTTTTGTACTACAGGACTAAAAGGTACAGATTTTCCCTTTTTTTTTTCCTTCGGATTTTTTGACAATGTATTTGAAGGATGTATTGGAGAGGTACATGAGGATTTGAAGGATGGAGTGGAGAGGTATATGAGGATTTGAAGGATGGAGTCGAGATGTATATGAGAGAGGGGGTTGTGAGCTGGGGGGAGGACAGTGAAATGGCAGGAGATAGGACAACACAGAGGCAATTTGTTTGCAGTCACCCCTGACAGGATTAGGCTAAGGTGTCTGGCAATAGATAGATACATATGGTAGGTGATTAAGCTGGGTCATTTACTCTGATTTATTGTGTATTTTTATGGACACTAAGCTTTATCATTTAATAAGGCAAAAGAAACAAATACAAGTATGCATTCCTTGACAGTGGAATTACGTTTCTTACATTAGATTTATAGGAGGGATGGGTGGAGAGGTACAGTATATGATTACAGATGGTGTAAGGTGGAGGAAGGGCAGCCTGATGGCAGAGAATAAGGTGACATGGATGCAATTTGTTATTGGCCACTCCTTCTGGGATAAAGGTGTCTGACTGTAGATTGATGGACTGAATTATTTTAGGGGTGTGTTAAATCAAGCATTTTATTTTCAGAGCCTATGGGTATTGCCAGTGCCGTTTGCCCATATATCAAGAGACTCGTGTTGACCAGGAAGCCACTCAACTGTCTTGAACCAGCCAGTGGTACCTGTAAGTATTCAGTCATGTCTTATGTCTCACTCAGCTAACCCCTGGAATCTGGATGACATCCTTTTTAGTTTATTATTGCTACTCCTGAATGATTCTGTTCTGCCTAGGAAAGGCCTCCTATATTAAAGGAGTTCTTAATGCTGTATGTACTCCCTTCAGTTTGAAAAGTCTTTGCTAAACTGAATAAAGTTGTCAGAAGATAGCAAGAGTACATTGATGAAGACATCCCCAGGTTCACTGGGTTTCACACAGGTAGAATCAAGAATCTTTTTGAGGTTTCCCCATATCATTTTCCAAAGTACAGAGCACCCTCAGACAATGTGAGTATATGGGCGGCAGAAACCCATATAATTTTCCAAAGTACAGAGCACCCTCAGACAATGTGAGTTTATGGGCGGCAGAAACCCTCACATTCTACGATTATGCATTGTGTGAACCAAAGAACTTAGGGGGAAAATGGTATGTGGTGAACAGTCCACCCAGGGCTGGGTCTTCGGGTCCCCTTCCAGCCTTCTCTACCCTGCTAATACTTTGTCTAATAGTACTTCTAGTTGGACCAACAAATAAAACCACAAATTGAACACCATGTACATTTATTTAAGTAACTTCTGGGCTTGTTAAGAAAGGAGGGGAGTGGGTATCTGAGGCTCGGGGCATCTACTCTCGTCCTGTGGGGCAGGGCGCCCTGTTGTCACTCTCACTGTCAATGTTGAGGTCTCTTAGAGGTGCCATAAAGCCTTCAAAGTCAACAGCAGATACCATGATGAACAGGTGGCTACTGCTATGGTGCTGAAATGAACCACAGGATGTGAGGTACAACATGTGTTCGCGTGGCAGTATGGAGGAGAAGTATCTGTTTACTCAGGAAAGTCGGTAGATGGCATGCAGATAGCTGACCAGCCGCCCGCTATTTTGAATCTGGCTTGTTGCCAGTCACCTGCCTTCGTGTGACCGACTTGCATTGTCCAGCCCGACACTCGTAGTAATGGCAGGATGTCCATTTTTGCCTTGGAATCATACAGCCAATTTGCATGTTGGGAAGTTTGATTCACAGATTTCTTATTCGATAAAAGCATTTTCAGGGTTGACCTCGCGTTGTAGGTAATTCGCACTGTGTGAATTCGCATTGTGTAGGGTTGCACTGTAAGGAGGCTTTGGCATTCCCCTTCTTCCAGTCAGACATTTGCCATCAAGGATGGATTTCCTTATTTTTGTGGGAGAAATAAACATAATTTCCAGTAAAAGATGTACTGTTTAGAATCCATAAATGTCACTGTAGGCACAGATTTACAGGGGGTGTGGGGAACATACCCCCCTTCCCCCTATTTTTGGCAAACCAATTATTGAATCGACTAAAAGAACAAAGCTGTTTACCACAGTATATGTAACAAATATATTACTGCATCCTATTGCACTGGCATTTGCGTATATTACTGTAGTCCTCTGAATGAAGCACGCAAAGTGCATTTCATCATCATCCGGCTCATTTGATTGTATTATCCAAATGAATTAGTTGACAGTTCTGCAGAGCATCAGGTCTTCCTGTTTCAAAAGTACCAGATCTGTCCCTGCATTGTATGCTAGTCACACTATGATGAACCAGGGATGTTGCCAAGGCAGCACCAGGTTGTTTTATTGGCTATTATATATATTGGGAAGGTATATGGAAGAATTATAGAGAAAGTAAGAGAGATATCTGTAGTCCTAGTGAGTGACGAACAAAGTGGCTTTAGGAGTGACAGAGGATGTGTGGATCAGGTATATGCAGTGAGACAGATAGTGGAGAAGGCATGTGAGAAGGATAATAAGGTGTTTATGGTATTTATGAATCTGGAAAAAGCATACAACAGAGTAGACAGAGGAGGATTGTGGAAGGTTTTGCGCATATATGGTGTAGATGGTAAGCTGCTAGGTGCCATCAAGAGTTTTTATGATGGTAGTGAGGCATGTGTAAGGGTATGTGGGCATAAGTGAATGGTTCATGATCAGTGTAGGTGTGTGACAAGGTTGAGTGATGTCCCCATGGTGTTCAGTATATATACTGTATAGATGGGGTGATGAGAGAAGTAAAAACATGAGTAATGGAGAGAGGGATGGCATTGGTAATGAATGGTTATGGATGGAATATCTCACATTTGTTGTATGGTGATGCTGCCATGCTGCTTGCAAATACCAGACAAGAGCTTGGTAGACTAGTGCAAAGTTTTGTAGATGTCTGTGAGCATCATGCCTTGAGAGAAAATGTAGAAAAGAGTATAGTGATGGTTATTGAGAGAGTAGGTGACTCCCAGTGTGATGTTGTAGTGAATGGAGAGAGACTGGAATTGGTGAGAGAGTGCAAATACCTGGGTACTGTGATAGAAGAGAGAGGCAAATGTGCAAAAGAAGTGGAAAGTAGAGTGACACAAGGAAGGAAGGTAGCAGGTGCTATGAAGGTCTTGATAAGAAACAGAGGATTGAGTGTTGCAGCTTCACGAGGCTTATATGAAGGATTGCTAGTGCCATGTTTAACGTATAGAAGTAAGACTATGGTTTGGCATGAAAATGAAAAGTCAAGAGTAAGAGCAGTGGAGATGGGACTGCTGAGGAATGTATATAGAGTACAGAGTGGATAAGATATGGAATAATGTGATACATGAAAGGTGCAGAGTGAGGAAGTCTGTGGACACCAGAATTGAAGAGAGTGAACTGAGACAGTTTGGTCATGTGGAGAGAATGGATGACAATAGAGTGGTGAAAAAGGTATATCTGAGCAAATTTGAAGGAAGGAGGAGGCAAGGTAGGCCAAGAAGAAGGTGGAGGGATATGGTGGATGAGTATGTGAGGAAGAGGGGTATGGAAGTTTGTGAGGCTAAGGGACTAACAATAGACCGAGCTGGCTGGATGAATTTTGTGTGGAGAAGCACATAACCAGGGTTTTGGTACCCCTTTTTAATGTGACAACATTGGATTGGCTTTAGCAGGTAGGTATATGTAAAACTAGAGAACGTAGTGAAACTATTTTTTTTGGCCTATCTGATGGGGCCAGGATTTTGAGGGCTTGAGTGATGAGGGGCCAGGATTTTGAGGGCTTGAGTGATGAGGGGCCAGGATTTTGAGGGCTTGAGTGATGAGTGAATGGAAACATGGCCCATGGTCCATTGAATAAGGCAAACTTTGGCTGTCCAGTCATTGCTACTCCTCACCCTGCCCTAGAGTAGGAAAGGAGGTCCGGATGATGATGATGATTATTCATTCATCCATCCGTCCATCATCCAATCCTATGTTGCCCCATGAGGTGCGGAGGAGCCTGGGACTAGGCAAGTTGGTCCTGACATTTAAGATAAGAGTGACCAGCCTCACTCATCCCTGAGTGGCATTACATGAGCAAGAAGCCCCAGTCACCCCTTGGATATAAACCTGCACCGGCTCAGTCCGAGTGGAGCGCCTTTATTACTCACTAAACCACCAGGTGCCATAATTTGGTTATATGGTTACCACCCAGCATAATAAATGGTTCTCTGGTGTGCAGGAAACCATTTGGCTTGTCAGTTAGTGTAGAGTCACCCATAGGCAGAAGGAAAAAGAAAGCATGAAGGAAAGAAAGACAGAAGAGGAAGTGTAAAGTCACCCATAGGCAGAAGGAAGAAGAATGAATGAAAGAAAGAAAGACAGAAGAGGAAGGAAGGAAGAGAGGAAAGGGCAGACACCCAAAGCAGCACTTTACGAGTGAGTGGATGGGGAGCGCCCCCACCTACCATGAATGATGATGATTATTATTATTATTACTTATTATTAATGTGTGGGATTTGATGACAGTTGATTTATGAGAATCTGTTGTTGTATTAATAATACTATATTATTAAGATGAAAATACTGAAAAAATACTATCATGATAAAAAGTGTGGTGACATTACCCCACTGCCTGAGACAATAATGGTACATAAACCTTTTTTTATGTGGCAAAACCATGATGTGACAGTAAAGAGTATGAGAAGGAAGATGTCTGTAAGAAATGAAACCTATGGAAGTCAGGTCACAATGCTGGCAGGGGAGTGTCAGTGAACTTTTGCCCATGATAGTACTCTGTTGTAGACTACATGTGTACCATAGAAGTGACTGATATTTCAGGTTGTGCCAGGACCAAAACATGCCCAACAACAAGAATGAGTCACAGCCCCCAGCCAACCCATTTTCATTCTCTGCAGCTTCGTCTTCCCCAGCTCCAGTGTTTTTTACCCAAGCCTCCACCCAAGATGGAATTGAAACATCTGTGCCTGTATTCCCAAGTGCAGTGCCTTCTGTGTTCTCCACCACCTCCACATCACTTATGGCTTCCACATCATCAGTAATAATCCCTACAGTGCCAACACCTATGTTCTCCCCTAGCTTAGCATCACCATTAACCTCCACAGATGCATCATCTGTGTTTCCTGCAACAACTACTACAGCTGTGTTCTCTTCCAGTATAACATCTCTGCCATTCTCTGGTACAGCATCACCTGTTTTCTCATCCACCATAACCTCCCCGCCATTATCCAGCACAGCATCGTCAGTTTTCTCCACCAGCGTAATGTCACCATTGCAGTCCAGCAGCAAATTGACTGTGTTCTCCACCCAGCAACCTGCTTCAGCAGCATCCAGTGCCTCAGTATTTCCTCCCTCACTTTTACAACCTCAAAACAATCAGGTGACTTTTTCTGGGAGTTTTGGTGATCCTGGAAAAGTAAAGGGAAGTACAGGTATCACCCTTACAGCTAAAACTGGTACAGCAGCAGGCTTGAGTGTAACAGAAACCAGTACAACAGCAGGACTGAAGGGACTACCATCATCCAGATTAGCTTCTACAAATCCACTGCCTACCACAAATGTGAATATATTTGGTGGTGGTAACATTCAGTCTTCAGCACCAGTCACATCTGTGTTTGGGGGTGCCATAAAAAGGTCCAAAGATGACTTACAAGCAGGAAAGACAAGTGATGCAAAGAATTCCAAGGCATCTGAAGAACAGCATTCTGCGGAGTGTGACAAGGGTGTTGTTTCTGGAACGACATTCACCCCAAATCTTCTCAAAAGAAGTTCAGGAAATGAGAGTAACTCAAACCAGGGTAAACTTACAAACATATTTGGTGGTTCATTTGGAGATAGTGGGGTATTATCCTCTGCAGGAGCACTGGAAACCTCAACTAAAGTGAAAAGTCCAAGTAAAAGTAAGAGCGACACAATGAAAGACTCGAACATATATCCACCTACACTTTTAGCTGCTCCAAAAGCAAGCCATACTGGTGACAAAACCTCTGCTGATAATGTAAGTTCTTCAGTGTCTAACATATTTGGTGGTTCTAAAGATGGCCAGACTGGTGTGAGTAGTAAGTCAAAGTCTAGAAGTAAATCATTGTTCACTACTGCTGGTGCTGGTGCCAAGACTTCACAAATAAAACTAGATATACCAGCAGCTTGTTCTATAAGTTCCTTTGAACCAGAATCACCAGATATTTCATTTATAGGGAAATCAGATCCAGTATCTCCCAGTGGAAGCTCACTTGAAATTAGTAAAAAGGAGTTGACCAAAATTATTGTTGCCATGATTCCTGACAGTTGCATGGAAAAAGAAATTCTAAGAACACATTTTGCAAAATATGGTGATGTCAAGCGAGTGACACTGAATACTAAGGTGAATCAAGCAACTGTTCAGTACAGCACCCATGCAGAGGCTTCCAGGGCCAAAAAGAAGGGGAGGAAGATCCACCCCAAGTTGCCCGAGGTCAAAATATTCTACGGCACCCCAGCCAGGCGCAGGAGTGAAGAGGGGAGTAACGAAGCCATGTTGTCCAAGAAGAAGGCCATAAAGACACTACAGCAAGTACACCAACCTCCAGCTCCTGATATTGACCCATACACACCCTTAAAGCGGCCATTTGAACAGGACGTTGTGATGCCACAACCCTTGCCCACAGCCAGATACAGACTCACATCCAAGCATACAGATACCCCAGAAAAAACAAAGCCAACAGTTTCTAAAAAGAAGGAATCCAGGGTGAAACCAAAGTCTGCAGAAAATGAGTCATCGAGTGTTAGCCAGAAATATGATCTCAAGTCCCAGGGGGTGGACAGCAATGCAAGGTTCCTGATCCTCAAAGAGAGAGACAGACTCCTGAGGAAGAACTTTCAGCGGACTTCTGATTTGAACAAAGCAACTTATTTATCCGCCACTTGCCCAGATATGTGCCCTGAACTTGAGCGCTACATGCGGGATGTCCAGTATGATCTGAGCCCCTTTGAGATGACAGATGGGATGCTGGATCACAGGCTGGTGACCAAGAAGTTCTCCAGAAGCAGTGCAGACAAAGAGGAGCCTCTCCCTCACGAGCTGAGGCCTGGCCCGGTGTTACTAAGAACAATGGACTTCCTTATATGCAATGTGATCAGTCGGGTGGATGAGGAAGGCATGTTGCTGGATGTGTGGTACAATTACCTTTGGAATCGCACCAGGGCTGTACGCAATGACCTGATGCAACAGCAGCTAACTGATGACATTGCAGTGGTCATTATGGAGAGATGTACTCGTTTCCATATTTATGCAGCTGCACGACTGTGTGGGGAACCGGCTGATCTCTTTGATGCTAAGATGAACACAGAACACCTCACCAAGAGTCTGCAGACCCTGAAAGAGCTCTACTATGACCTTGCAGAGAAGGATAAGTACTTTGATACCGAACCAGAGTTTCGAGCGTATGAAATGCTTCTGAATCTCAATGATGGTGAAACAATTGTTCACCAATACTCAAAGTTTAGAGAAGAGGTGCAGAAGTCCGCCCAAGTTCAGTTTGCTCTAAAGGTTATTTTGGCAGTCATGTTTAATAATTATATCAAGTTTTTCAAGCTGATTCAACAAGCCACATATCTACAGGGTTGTCTCTTGCTTAGATATTTCAGACAGGTGCGGTCAAAAGCCCTGGATACCATGGTGAGGGCTTATACCTTTACAGGGAAACAGTCAATACCTTTACATACCATCATAGATATGCTTGGTTTTGAGAATGATGATGATGCTGTAAGTTACCTTACAACACATGGAGTGAGCATTGAGGAAGACGGTGTAATTCTGGACAAGCAGTCATTTATAGCACACCCAGAAGAATGGCCATCAGTAGTGAGACCTGTGAGGCTGGTGGAGGTGAAGCGGAATTGTTCAGTGAGTGAGGTGATCCAAGGAGGTCCCCTGCCAGACAACCCTGTCCTCACACACATACCACACAACAGCTTCAGTGACCAAGGATATCTCAAGCCAGAGTCCAAGGATGCATCAAATCAGCAGAGACAACACATTACCCAGTCACCTTTGGGCAGTGCCATCACCTCTGTTACAAAACCTGAAACCCAGCAAAACTATCAGCTACTGGCACGGATGAAAGATGTTTATAATATGATTGAATCCAGTGCTCTTAGTGAAATGCTTACCCAGATATGCTGTGATGTTTTTAAGGTGCTTAGACATGAAATGGTTCTAAAGGAAACTGCAAATGCAATCACTCAAGAAATTTTAGAAGATGGAGTCACTTGTGAACTTAAAAATCTGAGTCAAGAGGGTTACTTAGAGGTAGAAAAGGAAGAGAAGGAAAGATTAAGGCGTCAGAGGGAGAGAGAGGAAAAAGAACGCAGGATTATTGAGGAAATGCATGAAAGAATATCTGTGAGTATCCATGCCCATTACAGTGACCAGTTTGTGCAGGAACAGATTGTACAGATATGCCAAGAAGCCATGAAAGAAATTAAGACTGAAGTAGCTCTTAAAGAATCACTGGAAGAGATACCTCAGAGATGCATCAACGAAGTCTTGTTGGAGGAATTGAGGCAGATTTCCCAGGAAGCATTAGATGCCATCACTGAAGAACAAGAACAGAGAATTAAGGAGCTCCAAAGAAATATAAACATCAGAAAGATGAGAGAGATATTTAAGGCATGGCATAAACAAGCTCAAAGATCACGACGACGCAAACAATCACAAGAGACATTCCCAGCCATGTGCTCCCAGCTCACCTTGAGACAGCAGAATCAGGCACTGGGATGGGGCTATCACAGGCAACCCATGGAAGATATGACAGTTATAAAGCTAAATAAACTGAAGTGTGACTTTAGTGCCTGCTTAGAGAAGGTAGTTTTGACAAAGCAGCTGATGAGAGAATGTGCCTGGATGCCACTACCATTGCAGACTAGACTGGAAGAAGAAGTTAATAAATTACCCCCAGTGTCCTTAAATATCATAAGCCAGTACTTCAAAGTGTTAGTATGTGTGAGTAGCTCGGCCAGCCCAGGCATCAGGCACTGGTTGAGAACAAAAATGGGATTTGAAGATTCGGAGAATCTTGAGGAACCATCAAGTCACTGCTTTAGGGTAGTGTCTAGGAAGACTGGCATAGAGTATGCATGGGTCATAACGGAGGCATTGTTGAATTCCATCTCTGCTGAGGACTTGGGGGGCACTTCACTGGTGGTGTTTATATCCTCTGATTTGGGCACACAGGATTCTCAGTATCACAAGCTAACTCAGATAATTGCCAGAGTGCCAAGAGTCTCGTGTATCAAGATTTTCTATGAGAGTAAGAATACGACACAAGATGGTTGGAGTTTAATGGAAGAAGATTTGTTGAAGCCTGAAGTTTCAGGAAGACTTCAGAATGCGTTATTTCAATCATGGCATCAACATGGTAATATTCTTACAGTAACATCATCTCACCTAAACAGTATTGTATCTGGTGTAGTAGCAAAGAATTTTGTGGAGCCTGCTCTTGTAAAACATAATGAGAGAACTGCAGATGGAAAGTCCCCAATGGATCCCTCTGCATTGGTTGACCTTTTCAACTCTGTTATCACCTTTTTAATAATGGTAGTTGATGATGATGATGTTAAGAACCTGGACTGGCCTCCATCTGAGCTGAATCACATGAGTCAGGTCCCTCCACCCACTTGGAATAAAGCAGACATCATGGATATCACTCGTCTTCTTAGTCATGTCATGCTTCCCAATCTGAATATTGGAGGTTTCAGTACCTGGCAGGGAATTAACAAAGTCATTCACTCCTATGGCCTGCAGGTAGTAGGATCTGAAGGGGATGCGACTGGACTCATTTCACACTTAAATACTATTCTTTTGAACACAAGACAGATCTTGGAACCAGTTTTTGGCATTGAAGATGAGGACTTTGCAGAATGTAAATTGCATGTGTTACAGCTGCCATGGACAGAGCTCATCTATGCCTGTGTGTGTCATCAGTTGTCAGAATTGCCTGATACTACAGTTTTCTATCAGCCTAAGAGAATGGAGAGTTTTGTTTACCCAGAGTCATGGTGGAATGCTTGTGACATATCAGACCCTGAATGGGCCTGTGCTGTGATGGACGTAAGCATGAATGGATCTCGTAAGCGTAAGATAGACACATTGGATCAGCCCTGGAGCAACCACTCCAAAGTACAAAAATTGCCCACCAAACTGCTCACTGATATTGAAGATGAGAAGCAAAAATGTGCAGAGTTAAGTATGAAAACAGAGACCAGCATTTTGGAAACTGAGGAGGAACTCAAATATTTGTTCAGGGAATCATTCTGATACAACATTCATTTTATGTTCCTTTAAGTACTGTTTTATATTTTAAACTACTTTTGACACTTTCAGGGTCCTATGACTCACTCATGTAAATATACATTATCTGACATTAGCTACAGTATTGTAATTGAGTTGTCCCAACCATGAGAGTTAATGTTGACATAATTAACACTCAAGCTCCAATGACTCATCCTCAGATAAATATAATCATCTGCCATTAACTGGGCAAGACATCCTGACAGTGGGAGTTAATAAGTTACTTGTTTTTCTACGATTTTACTTGATAATCTATATGGTGTATTTGTTGAGGATATGTTAACATAATGTGATGTACAGAACAGTTTAATACCATGTACAAATAATTGGCTATATTCCAAGCATTATTCATCATCATTGGCATAACCTCTTTACTTCACCTTATCCTTAGCTGGGAATTGAGTTTGGGATGATGATGTTGATGATGACAAAATAATGTTTGCAGTGTAGCCTATTAATATACATAATACTAGTAATATGTCCATTTAATTTGGCCAAAATTTGCCGTCTTTCCATCTTGAATGCCGAGCTTTAACACAAAAATGATGGTAGAAGGGGTTGCCTATCTTCCACTCACTTGGTGTAGTGCTGCCTACTTCTTCCTTCATGTCTGTCATTCTGCTCTGTGTCTGTCCTCTTTTCTTATTTCTCCCATCCTTTCTGTCACTATTCTTCTTTCCACTTCAGGTGGCTGAACACTGTGACAATCCAAATGGTTTCTTGTAACTCAAGGAAACCATTTACTGTGCTGGGTGGTAACCACAAAGCCAAATAATGGGGTGATGTGGAGCCTACTGTGGTGTCCCTGTTAACTGGATAGAGGGACACAAATGCAGCATTCACCCAGGAACCAAGCCACATCAACCCTTACGCCTCACTGTGGCAAGGCACTGTTAGCCACATGGGAACATTAGTTCATTGCACGGGATGACCATGCAGGGGAGGCTGGTTGCCTGCAGTTGTTGGGTCTGCTCAGTCAGATAGACTTTCGTGAATGCGGCACCTGCACACCCCTGCCACGTGATTGGATGGTTTCAGTTTCATACCTGAAGTATCTTATTTACAGAAAAATTGTACCGTATATTCCAATTCTTATAAATGCTGTTTTGCATTGTCATTATACTGTACAAACAGACATGACAATGAGTATGTATCTGTGCTTCACCCAAATGGACAGTGAATCTAAGGAAGTTGAATTTGAATTGAAGTACTTATTGCTGTAAAAGGTACAGAGTTGTTGCATCTCTAATAAATAAATAAATATATATACTTACGGATATATATACTTACAGATAATATGGGTGAAGGTATCGAAGCAATGGAGTAGATGTGATCCATAATAGTGTCTGACATCTTGCGAGATGAGACAACTTGTTTTTCCTGCCTGGCCATCTCTCGTGTCCACCCCCCTCCTCCTCTGTAGCGACTGTTCCATTCGCCTCCCCACTTCCACCACTTTACCACTGACAAAACCACTAATTTACTTAGAATGGTACTATTGTCTAATGTAACAAGTGCCTACGTATTAAGATGCCTTGTATTTGCACTTACCCAGCCAGATGCATTTATTTTAAATATAGGGAGATGCAACAGCTCTGTACCTTTTACAACAATAAATATTTCAAATCAAATTCAACTTCCTCAAATTCACTGTCCATTTGGGTGAAGCACAGATACATACTCATTTCATGTCTGTTTGTATAGTACAATGACAATGCAAAACAGCATATATGAGAATAGGTATACAAGGTACAACTGTTTTTTTAAAATATGATACTTCATGTATGAAACTGAAACCAACCAATCATGCTGCAGGAGTGCGCAAGTGCCACATTCATGAAAGTGGCTCATCAGCTGGGGAAAAAAATCGAGTATTGAATATAGTTCAAGTCACAATGAAGTGCTAAGAAAAAGACATCGAACCATAGGATTATTCTTTTCTGCTACTGAACTGTAACAAGAGATTAACACTAGAAGATGGTGCTAGTCACAGAGGAATGCTATAGAAAAGTTGCAGAGCTGTAGTATTGTTGTACTCTGCCAATGAACTATGGGAAATAAGATGCAGAAAGATGAAAACCTCTGTTAAGTTAAGGTGGACATTAATAGCAATGACTTTTTAAGAAAATGAATCAGAGGTCAATTATAATCATGATTCTTTACATTCATTAGCATATATTTATGTTACGGATATACAGTACATGTTTCAGTTTCACTTTATTTACTTACATTTACCCATTTAGTCTAATGATGTATACTTTATTCTTGCTACTATTAGATGATTTTATTCAGATTATAAAAAAATCCAAGTAGTGAAGGGATAAATGAAGGCTATATTTAGCCCCTCGATTTCAGAAACATCCTAAAGTGAACAAATTGTCTGGATATAGCAAGAATGAAATAAATAATACATCATCAGATTAAAGAGCTTAAACTGCCTTTATGCATGTGACAGACTAAAAATATATTATGGAAAGCTTACTTATAAAGCATATTGTTTTGGATTTCACTTAATAAAAAAAGTATTTGGTGATCAGAAATACAGCCTCTTGATATACTAATAAATTGTGATATGAAAAAACTAAGTATTTTTATTGCATATTGTTAACTATAAAATTAGTAAATATTTATCAGACAATTGGGTCACATACCACTGATTCTGGGAGTGATATGTAACTTCAAGTCTGCAGCCTATAGTAGGGTTGTTTTAACTGGACTGGACTGGATCAGTCCCACAACTCGAATACAAGTTTGTGGTTGCATATACAGTTGTCATTATCGTTATCACACATTGAGGTCCACTGCAGGACCGGCCTATCCCTACCGAAGCAGGGATGATACATCCGTGTATTTCTACCCAGTGGCTTAGGCTGTCTGGTAGAGGCTGTATGTAGGGTGAGAAGTGCTTGTGAGTATAACTGTTGTGTTGTAGTGGCTTTGGATGTGTGTGTTGTCTGTGAACCAAGTGTAATCGGTCCGCTTTAAGCCGATTGGGTGCAAGCATAATAGTATGCGACACTGGTTCAACCACAGCACCCCTTGTGTCCGCCAAAGTGCTCAGTGGCTTGGTGAACGCTTCCCAAAGTTTTTACAACTTTGGCGGGAGGCGAACCCGCGCCCACCAGTGTGTGAGACGCACACTCTGCCACTGTACCACAGAGGCTCTGCAACAGTAGTGGGCCTTAAATATCAGGTATGAAAGAGTCTCCTTGCTTCCAGTTCAAACTGACTTTCTAATCAGACTACACATGGCCATCTACCAAGTTGAATAAGGAGTTGGTAATCTTTGTCAGGGTAGAACAAATATGTTATTGCCACACATTCACCGTTAAGGCATGAAAGTGTGGACAACCCCAAGTTTTGATAACAGTGAGAGATGTTCCAGGTATAAGGATGGGTTTGAACAATATATATATATATATATATATATATATACCGTGTATGTATATATATATACAGTATATATATATATATACCTATATGAAATTCTTGTTATACACTGCCTTTATTATGTTCATTTTTGGTATAATAAGTCCACAATAAATACAGAAAACCTGGCTATTAAAGTAGCATTAGTACCTACAATGCTGCATGAACTATCAAGTCCTTGGTGAGGTTGCTCTTCTCACTGAATAGTTTACCACACTCACTGCACTTACTTCTTAATGCCTAAATGAATCAGTAAGTGCTGTGTAAGACTGCTTTTCTGAGTAAATAGTTTTCCACATTCATCACACTTAAAATTTTTCACTCCTGAATGAATTAACAAGTGCTGATTAAGGTGGCTTTTCTGACCAAATAGCTTTCCACATTCATTGCACTTAAAAGGCTTTACTCCTGTATGAGCTAATAAGTGCTTTGTGAGATTTCCTTTCAGAGTAAATTGCTTGCCACACTCATCACACATAAACTGCTTCTCACCAGAATGAATCATTAGGTGTTTGATGAGGCTGCTTTTATGGTTAAACTGCTTTCCACATTCATCGCACCTGAACTTCTTCACCCCCAAATGAATCATTAAGTGTTTTGAGAGATTTCCCTTCTGACCAAATAGTTTTCCACAAGTGTCACATTTAAATTTCCTCACTCCTGTATGAGTTAATTGGTGCTGGGTCAGGTGGCAATTCTGACCAAAGCATTTACCACATTCATCACAATGAAACTTCTTCACTCCTGTATGAACCAGCAAGTGCTGTGTAAGGCTGCTCTTGCTAGTGAATAAATTGCCACATTCATCACACTGGAACTGCTTCACTCCTGAATGTATAATCTGATGCTTGACCAGGCTGCTTTTATGATTAAACTCCTTACCACATTCACCACAACTGAGCTTCTTTACCTCTGAATGAATTGGCAGGTGATTCATAAGAGTGCTCCTAAGATTAAACTCTCTGCCACATATATCACAACTGAACTTCACTCCAGAATGGATTTGTAAGTGCTTGTTGAGATCACTTTTGTAACCAAATAATTTACCACACTTGTCACACTTGAACTTCTTCACTCCCAAATGTGCATCCAAGTGCTGAATGAGACAATATTTCCGAGAGAACAATTTACCGCATTCCTCACACTGTAACTTCTCCACTCCGTAATGAATGAGCTGGTGCACCATAAGGTTGCTTTTGCGAGCAAATTTTTTACCACATTCCTTACACTCAAACTCCTTCACTCCTGAATGAACTACTGTATGTTGGGTTAGAGTGCTCTGACAAGCAAATAGTTTTCCACATTCAAAACACCTGAAATTTCCAATTCCAGCTGAGAGGGTGGCTGCATCTTGAGGAGTCTCCTTAGTAATAAACCCATCCTCACTCACCTCACACCCTAGCTTCATATCAGGTTTTTCCTTAACCACTTCCATTACATTATCCCACCTGGTTATCTCAATGTGGTGGCACTAAGGTAACTGGGAGGCTCAACTCCCTCATTAGTACAATCATCTTTCATCTATTTCCTAATACCCCTGAAGAAGACCGATGAAGGTGGGATAATTATGCCTGCAGTACAGGCTTCAATCCTTTTGAGCAACAAATGATGTACCCTCATTTCTCAACTCATTGAACTTTTTACTCATTTCACTCCTTGATGGTGTACATATAATTTCTCTACCCTCAGAACTTATTACCCAGGTAACTCCTTCATGCCCCACATAATCCCCTTTCTCACTCTCAGAATGTATTACTCCAGTACCTAGATAACTCCTTCATGCCCCACATAACCCCACTTCTCATTCATGTGGTGTATTACTCCAGTAACTCCATGATACCCCACACAACCTTGTTCCTCTGCTTTCAGCACTTTTTACTGTACCGTACTCCAGTAACTTCTTCTTGTCCCATATAGCATCATTTTTCCACTCTTGGAACATATTACTCAATTACTCAGGTAGTTCCTTGATTTCCAATGGCTGATGTGTCTGCTTCATTGACCTGATCCCAACTCGACTGTGGACATGGAAGAAGAGCTTTTATTAATCAAGCATCTCGGTGGGCTGGACAGTGATTTTTTTTAAATACTTTATTCTTGTTATATCCACACAATTCCATCCAGTTTAGGAGGATTTAGATATTACCTCCTTTACCCCTTCAGTATCAGAGTGATTCATGAAGCAAAGTGGTGCTTGAGAGGGATGCCTTGTCACAGAGGCACCAATATAACAATCAGCTCCACTGCCTGGCTGTTCAAACGTTCCTTATCTTCCTCCCAACTACTACAGTACTACTATTCCTGCTACTATTACCCTGATGCAGAAAGGATTCCTTCATGTGGTGGCACTGATATAACTGGGTAGCTCCAGTTATACGAGTACAAACACCCCTCACTTCCTTCCCTATCCCCCTAAAGGAGGATGGTGGACTTAGAGAAAGTTTCAACTTGCAGTCTAATGGGTTTACATTCAGATGAGATGCAGTAGGAGTAGTTGCGACCACACTGTTTTGAACTGTGAACCCAGTGGACTGCAGGCTAAAGTTTCCCTTCTCCTGCAGTTCACCAACTTCCTCTTGGGATATAGGGGGGGAGCTGAGGGACACTGTATAACTAGGTACCAGTAGTGGAGCCACTAAGTTATACTGTTGGTACTACCGGGGGAAGGCATTGCACTCCGGCCTGGAACCACAACAACAACAATCATCACCTTCCATACAAGGCCAGCATAAGTCCATATCAGTTCTTCTGGTATGGTGATTACTGGCTGCCATGAACATCAGCCATCCACTCTCCAGCTGCTCTCTCCCACTCACCTGAAACACAACCTAGGGTAAGTTTGATTGTACTTGACAGAGATTTGCATCCCTTTTTAGATGATTACTTATTTAATGGCAGAATGGGATTATATTATTCATCCATCATTTCCTTAACCTGTCTTCATAGCTTTCAATGTATTTTGCTACCCATCTCCTATAGCATCTCAGCATTCAAAATGGAGAGGTCACAGTCTTGGTCAATATTTACTTAATGGGCTCCTCTATTTCATCAGTTTTCTCTTTTTCACCAGCTTGTTTTTGTCCTGAGTGGAATAATTTGATACTGAAGATTGTTGAAAACATGTTTTTAGATACTAAACAGACCTCAAGCCACACCAAAAGGGATCATAGCATATTCAGATGGCATTACAGTAAAACCTCCCTTAGTCGGAATTACTGTATATATAAGTTAGCACGGTTCCAAAACATTCATTCAAAAAATCATTTTCTAAAATTGGCCACGTGGCAAAAAAATAGTCGGCAAAATTGATCCTAAATTAGCAAAATGCCAATTAATAACAACCCAATCTCCTCTGCATCCTACCAAAAGGCCTCCTCTACACTTGGATTACACCTTACTCCTGTATGCAAACATGGTAAATGATCTTAGACACTTTGTTTTATTTTTTTGAGGGGAAGAAGTGATTCTCATAAGTCGGCAATTCACCTACGTCGGCAGGGCCTCAGCCCCTATTACGCCAACTTAGGGAGGTCTTACTGTGCTTCATCATGTACAACAACAAACGGCACCAGTCCTTCACCAAAATCACTTCATCCCCTTCCTTATGTATCTGATGTAGGGACAGATGATGTTAACTTAATATCCAAAATCACATTTCCAAGAACCTGCAGCATCAAATCATCTCACACAGGATAAAAACAAGTTGCTGGAAGGAGGAAAACCACCGAAAGAGAGAAGCCCATAATGAAAATACTGATTGCATCTTCTGTCCAGTGAGAGTAAACCAGCTGTTGTTCACTCTAAATCATTCTTTGTCTTACAGAAAAAATGTACTAGTGCAGTGGAAATTAGCTGCTCCAAGTACAGAAAAAATGTACTAGTGCAGTGGAAATTAGCTGCTCCAAGTTCATATACCATACATACTCGCCTGGTAGGATCACCCACAATACGCCAGAGATCATGCATCATACTTTGCTAAAATGACATATCAGGTATAACCAAAATATGGCACCTGTTGGTTTAATGGGTAATTAGGGCGCTCCAATCAGATTGAGCCAGTGCAGGTTTATATCCAGGGGGTGGTTGGGGTTTATTGCTCACATAATGCCACTCCAGGATGAGTGAGGCTGGTCACTCTCATCTTAAATGTCAGGATCAACTTGCCTAGCCCTGGGCTTCTATGCTCCTCGTGGGGCAACACTGGGTTAGAGGATGGATGAATGAATGGACATGTCAGTCAAGGTGGGCATACCAAATACCTTATACCTGTGCAAAGATGACTGGTTGAGTGTGGAGTGTGTCAGGCATGATGCTGATGGGGAGATAATACAGGTCAATAAACAACAGCTGTAAAATGACCAAGACTGGGTTGGGGAAGAGAGCATTATGGAATAAAAAGATCATTATGCAGGATTTGAGTATCATTAATTTTAAACAAGTCAGAGATGATGCATCAACTACATCAGTAGTAAAGGAACCCCAAAGGTGAATGACACAACATGTGAAGAATCATTTACATGCCTCAGTTTCTGCAGTGAAGACAAACATCTTAAGTCCATGGTCTCTTGTTCCTACAGGGGGAAACAAAATGAATAGCTAAATCATGGGATGTAATAGGGCTATGGAAAATTCTATATCACACAACAGTAAAACCAGAAGCAGACCTACAATATACATTGTACCGTACCTTGCTTATTTCATCGACTCTGGCTACGGTTTGTAATTTTCCAGTATACATATATGGTATACATCTTATATATATATATATATACTGCACACACCCAGATGTAAACAGATTTGATATATTACATAAATCTAAGTTACTTTTCTATCTGAATGACTGCGTCAAGGAATGTGGAATACTGTATATTAAGAACATAAGGAGTATATGGATAGTTGTTGAATACCGTGAAAAGTATGTATGAAGGTGCTCAGGCTGCAGTGCGTGTGGATAGAGAACTGTGTTAATTTTTCTGTCTGAATGTTGGATTGAAACAGGGATGTGTCATTTCTCCATGGCTGTTCAATCTGTATATGGATGGGGTTATAAAAGAGTTAGCTACAAAGTAAGGCAGTGGATGTTGAAGCAGCCCTAATGAGAGAAGGCAGCATATGGAAACTTCCTGTACTGTTGTTGGCAGATGATACTGTACTGTGAAGTAAAGATGATGGGGAACTGCAAGGCTTGGTGAATGGGTTTGGGAGTGTGTGTAAGAAATTGAATCTAACGGTGAATGTAGGAAAGAGTAAAGTTATGGTCGTCGAAAGAAATAAGTCACTGAATGTACAATGAGGTTGGATGATGAGAAAATGGAAAATGTGAGTGCATTTAAGTACTTGGGTAGTGTAATGGATGAGGATGGAAGTTTGGAGGATGAAGTGCTTGAAAGGGTACAACAGGGAAGAATGGTTGCTAGTTCTTTGAAAGCAATGATAAGAAATAGGGAAGTGAGCATGGAAGTTAAAAAGTCAGTGCATGATAGGATTATGATACCAACTCTAATGTATGGAAGTGAAGCTTGGACCTTGTTGGAAGGGCACAAGTCAAGAGAGAGAGAGCAGTGAAAGTGACTTATTTGAGAGGAGCATGTGGAGTTACCAGTACATGGAAAGATAAACTGACAAATGAGGAAGTGAAGGAGCACTGTGGAGTGGATGTGGATGTGATGGAAAGCGTTAGGAAAAATACACTGAGGTGGTTTGGCCATGTAAAGAGGATGGAGAGTGGCAGACTAATGAGGAGAATGTATGTGAGTGAGGTGGATGATGGGAGGGGCAGGGGGAGGCCAAGAATGAGATGGAAGAATGGAGTAGAGAGGTACATGAGAGAGGACGGTGCGAGCTGGTGGGAGGGCAGTGAAATGGCGAGGGACAGGATGACACAGAGACAATTTGTTTGTGACCACCCCTTATGGATTACGGCGTCTGGCAATAGAGATGGAAAAATTAACAATGGCCAGAGTTTTATAAAGCTGTCTGACGTTTGTATAATTATTTCAGACACTAACTTGACAATAATCAGTGACATTAGAGCACTGCCAATTATATAAATATTTTTTTCTTATACACGTGTTCAAATGCCACTTGCACTTGCTCACATACTGACACCAACATTTCCTTCACTAGAATGAAATTCTGCACTATATAATGCTCTTAAAACTATCAAAAACTTTCAAATTACATACTTGCATGTCACTAGTTTCACCAGCAGATTTCCATAAAATAATTAGCCAAGAATGAGATGGGGTGATGGAGAGGAGAGAGATTTTGCAAAAGTGTGTGAGCTGGAGGAAGGGCAGTCAAATAGTTGACAATCCGGCCGACATGGTAGAAGACAGGCTAAACCTACGAAATGTATATTATTATTATTTTTCATCACTGAAGTCTTGCAGGAAATTATGTACTGGTGGTACAGATATGGCTTAATAATACTAACACTGCAACAGCCATGCACATCAACGAGCTTGAAGCTCACCAATCAGCTGACAAAGTGACAACGTAAACAATTACGTTTGCCTGACAACTCAGCATTCCTCCATCTTCCCACTCACGGCTACATATTGCTGTTACAATTTTCGTCCTTAATAAAGTTCATTATACTCCTGGATGCATCATAATAATTTACAAATATTTTTGTAAACGGTACTACGTTGAATTTGATGCCAATGTAATGAAATATCCATGAATATCTGAAGATAAACTCTCCTGTTTGCAGCAAGAGGGAGCTCGTACTACTTCACAGTGATGCTTTTAGTTAATTTGCAACTTCCTTGAACTTGTCAAGTGCAAGACTTGTAATTATGAATTATTTCCATTGGAAGGGTAGAAAAAAAGTAGATTACAAAATCTTCCAGTGTCTCATGGAAGATGAGAATTTTCATGGCCAAAGCAAGATGGCCGCCCAAACAATCTGGGGTAAGTGGATTTCCTGGTAAATATTCGTTAAGATCTTTGAAGTATTGTCGGTTATTTCGATTTTAATATTTATAAGTGGAAAAATATGTGTATAAATTACCTGTGTTGCAGGAAAGGAGTTAATACCGCCTAATGATAATAAAAATGGCAATTTAAAAATGGGTATTCAATCTAGTCCCCAAGGGCCTATGTCCATATTTTTTTGTACTTAATATTGAATACTAAATGTGTGCTCTTTCTTGCAGATGGAACTTGACTCATGCAAAGTGTATGGAAGATGGTGACTGAGAGGGTTTTGGTGAAGTTAGCCTGATGATCACAGACATACAAGATTACCTCATCCACCACCAACCTACAGTATACCTTTGTTATGAGAATCATTTCTGTCAGTTTGTCTCTCATTGTGTCTCTGTCTGTCTGTTAATCAATATTTATCTGTCTGTATCAGTCTGTCTACCTATATTATCTTTTTTCTTTCTTTCTGTCTGTCTACAGTATCTCTATCCATGTATTTATCTACTGGGTAGGTGGTTGTGACCATCATCCACTCACTTGATGTAGTGCTGCCTACTTCTTCCTTAGCTTTTATCAATCTTTTTCTATGCCTGCACTCCTCTCTTCCTATTTCTCCCATCTTTCCTGTCACTTCTTATTGCTTTTCTTTCCTTTACAGGTGGCTTTACATTGAGTAACAAGCCAAATGGTTTCCTGTAAGCCAAGAAACCGTTTACAGTGCTGGGTGGTAACCTTATAACCAAACGATACGTACTCCCTACGTGTCAACAAGTGGGTTGGCGGAGGGTTAGTGCCCCTCCCTGTAAAACAAATAACTCAAAGTCAAATGGCCACCCCTTACGGGATTATGGTGTCTGGCAGTAGATAGATAGATAGATAGTATCTGTCTGTCTCTTGGAGAAACACACATTACACTCGTGTACATATGTGAAAAGTTGACCTCTATCTAGGAGTCCCAAGTATGATTCCTGGCCAGTGTGTTACATTCTTTCTGTCTATCTGTCCACTGATGTCTGCTTATCTATATCTGCCTCATTCTATCTTTGTATCTTTGTCCATATGTCCCTGTCTGTTTACCCATCTCTATATATGTGTATTTATTTAGTCAGACACCTCTGTCGCAGAGGGTACACATAAGTGAGAATGTAAGAATTTGAGTTGCAGTATGAAAGTTGCTGAAGCAATGACCTGACAGGGGTTCAGGGTGGTTGGAAGAATCATGTATGGAGGAGTATTTAATAAGGGTTGAACACTTCTTTTTTTTAACTTCGTAGGCTAGTTGATGGAGTGACTTTATCTGATAAGTGCCATCCCTTCAGGATGGGCTGAGATGGAGGAGGACAGCCTGATGGTAGAGGATAGGATGACATGGAGCTGATTTGCTTGTGGCCACCCCCTTCAGGGTTAAGGGATTTGGCAATAGAAATTTTGAGAGATAGTCATTTTAATTATGATTAGTGATTGTACAGACTGACAGATGAAGAAGTGAAAGAGGATTGTGGTTTGGATGTGGACGTGTCTGAGTATTAGGAGAAATACATTGAGTTGGTTTGGCCATGTGGAGAGGATGGAGAGTGAGAGACTAACTAGGATAGTGTATGTGAGAGGGGGAGACTGAGGATAGATGAGATGGAGGGATGGATTAGAGAGGTATATGGGAGAGAGGAAGGACAGTGAAATGACAGGGGCCATGACAATATGTAGGCAATTTGTTTGTGACCGCCTCTTACGGGATTAGGGCATCTGGCTTTGGCTATAGGTAGATTGTACTGTACATTCATATTTCAGATGGAGTGTGGTTGATGCAAGGCAAGAAAGGAGAGAAGACTAGAGAAGAAAGAAGGGAAAAGATAAGAAGACTTTGGTGTGGGGGTGTGAAGTGGTGGTGTTAAAGCAAATGGCATGATTAATTATCTACACGGTGCCGGGATATCCATTACCCAACTCCACAAACAGCATAAAGTAAGTTCTTGTTGTGAATCCCCCATGCCTGTATACATCCATCCATCCATCCATCATCCAATCCTATGTTGCCCCATGAGGAGCATAGGAGCCCGGGCCTAGGCAAGTTGGTCCTGACATTTAAGATGAGAGTGACCAGCCTCACTCATCCCTAAGTGGCATTACACGAGCAGTACCCCAACCACTCCTTGGATATAAACCTTTACAGGTTCAGTCCGATTGGAGTGCTGTAATTACCCACTAAACCACCAGGTTCCAAAATTTAGTTATATGGTTACCACCCAGTGTAGTAAATGGTTTCCTGGTGTACAGGACACCATCTGGCATGTCACTCGATGTAGAGCCACCCACATGCAGAAGGAAGAGGAAAGAATGAAGGAAAAAAAGACAAGGCGGAGTGTAAAATCACCCATGGGCAGAAGGACGAGGAAAAAATGGAGGAAGGAAAGACAGAAGAGGATGGAAGGAAAGAAGGATGGAGGAGAGGAAAGGGCAGACACCCGAGAACAGCACTACATCGTGTGAGTGGATCGTGAGTGCCCCCATCTACCACATCTGTCCATCTGTTTATTTGTGCCAGTCCATTATTTGCCACATCAGGAGCATATTGGCCCAGGGCAAAGCTACCTAGTTCTGACATTTAAGGCAAGGGTGACCAGCCTTGCCTGCCCACAAGTGGAATTATTAGAGCAGTAAACCCCAGCCACCCATCATATTTAAACCCTTTAGGCTCCCATTGTGTTGGAAGACTGTGACCCACTAAACCACGAAGCATCGTTGTTTGTACGATTACCACAAATTATACTTAATAGTTTACAGGGTTACTGGAAACTACTTGACATTTCACTCGATTTAGAGTCACCTAAAGCTTGCACATCATTGAGTGAATGGATGACAAGTGCTGTAAATCCCCTCTTCTTATGTTCTTTTTAATCATTAAGTCCACACTCTACAGTAATATGCTTGAAGCTGGTCTGGTCATCTCCTGTTGTATAGAAGTTGTGATATATACAGTAGGAGATATAGACAGGCAGATAGATAGGTGGATAGATAGATATCAGTGTCCCCTATTTACAGGTCCAGTTGTATGAAAAAGGTTGTGATGAGAACTGATTGTGTGTTCCTGTTTCAGATGGAGCCAGGTTCCAGTGAAATGATGTGAGCAGATTTGAAGAGGTGATGTTCTTCCAGAACTTCTTGGTTTACACATTTATACTTAAAATATGCTGTATGTGAGGTGATGGGTGGGGATGTGAAGAAGTGGTGTTCTTCCTCTAATGAGCTTATTGGTCTACACACACATGCTCAAGATATCGCATATATGAGGGGATGTGCAGAGATGATGTTGACCTGAATGGGCCTGTTCATCTACACACATATGCATGAGATCTGCCTTACCCCACTCCACCACCAGTATGCAATGAGTTCTTGTTATAGCAATAGTAGTAGTGGTAGTAGTTATACTAGGCTCATCTGGACATGAACCTGGTTGACTGCAGACCAAAGTTGCCCCTATTGTGCAGTCCACCATCCTCCTTTTTGAGAATAGAGAGGGAAATGAGGGATGCATGCATAACTAGGCAGTAAGACACCAAGTTATATTGGTGCCACTACCTGAAGACCACTCTCTTATTAGGTTCCATTGCTCTCTGTAAAACTGATTAGCTCATGTGTCTCTGGACTAATTATAGAACATCTCACACCTTTAGTGAGCACCAGCTGTAATTGTTAATATTGGCTGTGAAAGTGAGTTATTTAAGAGGAGCTTGTGGAGCTTTGTGAAGAGATAGGCAGTCAAGGAATTACTCTGAATGTGAACCCAGTGGATTGCAGGCTGAAGTTGTCCATCTCTGGCTGCTCACTATTCTTTTGAGGGATAGGGAGGAAGATAAGGAACGTTTGAAGGTATCTCTCTCAGGGAAGGGAAGAGTGTTGTGGTGTTGATGTGGATGTGCTGGAAAGCATATGACGTACTTTGAGAAGGTATGGTCATGTGGAGAGAATGTAGAATGAGAGATTGACTAAGAGAGTGTATGCAAGGGAGATTGAGAATGAGGAGAGGGGTAGGAGGAGACTAGTGATTTGATGGAGATGGGGTGAAGAAGTATATGAATAAGTGGGGTTAGAGAGGGCAACCCAGTGGCGGAGGACTGGGTGACCATGGCAACTTATTTGTAGTTGCTTTTTCCATGATTAAGGTGTTTAACTGTAAAGAGATAAATAGGTAACAGTTAACTGTTATGGAAACTGCTGTAAAAATTATTAGGATCTCTAAACCTAAGTCCAGCCATCCCTCTCCAGAAATTCATCCTGGGAGCTTGAATGCATTTAGTGAGTGACTGGAGTGACCCTTCATCATCATAAGCAGCAGCTGCACCAGCACCAGCAGCAATAGCAGCACTAGCAACAGCAGCTGAGCATCAGCAATAGGAGCAGAAGCAGCAGCCGTACCAGCACCAGCAGCATGAGCTCCTCAGTGATCCTAAATGGATGATGATAGCTTGTAAGTTTACCACATGCATTGTTATATCTGGTTCACTATAACTTGGCCCAGATTTGCCTCCCCTTTCAGCTTGTTTCATGAAGCTCTTTGTCATAAAAAGAGAGCACTGTTTCTCTGCATCCTTTCCATAGCATTTCTTCATGACTAGCATCATATTCTAGTGTTAGTCTGTTGTTATAGCTCAACATTAAGAGATTTTTAATTTTAGGCCAAGTTAAAGTGAAAAGAGTATAGTTGTTTGTATTATCAGGTGGCATGGAATGAACTACACACATCTAGCCCTTAATGAAATATACCGAAATCAGTCAGACGTATAAAGAGAAATATTCCAGATTATAGTAGGTGGGAACACTCACCATCCACTCACTCGATGTAGTGCTGCTTTGGGTGTCTACCCTTTCCTCTCTCCCGTCCTTCCTCTTCTTTCTTTTTTTCCTTCATTCTTTCCTCTTCCTTCTGCCTATGGATGGCTCTACACTGAGTGACAAGCCAGATGGCTTCCTGTACACCAGGAAACCATTTACTATGCTGGGTGGTAACCATTTAACCAAATTAGGGTGCCTGGTGGTCTAATGAGTAATAAAGGTGCTCCAGTCAGATTGAGCCTGTGCAGGTTTATATCCTAGGGGTGGCTGGAGTTTATTGCACATGTAATGCCACTCAGGGATGAGTGAAGCTGGTCACTTTCATCTTGAATGTCAGGACCAACTTGCTTAGCCTCAGGCTCCTAGGCTCCTCATGGGGCAATATAGGATTGGATGATGGATAGATGAATGGATGAATGGTGGATGTGCTGTGGATCATTTCGTTTCATTTATAAAGGCTCCAACATGCTTGCATGTGTCGCTCTTGGTCACCTAATGGTGGCTGTCCATGCTGCTTTGTCTCTGGCAGCCTCCCTGTTCAGTTCCTTATCCTTGTCACACTGTATGATCTTGTCCTAGGTCTTTTTTGGTCTGCCTAATGCAACACTATCCCCAGAGTTTACACTTCTCATGTTCTGCACCCACTTGTCATCTTCCATCCTCTCTGTATGCCCAAACTATCTCAGTCTGCCACTCCTCATCACAGCACCAATATACTCCAGTCCCATCTTTCCTCACAGCTCTTCAGTTGTAAGCCTAGCTTTCCCAGGCCTCGTATTCAGTGACACACTGCACATCCACCTATTCACTGTAATTTCTGCACATTTGAGCTTATGAATATCCTCATCCTTTACTGCCCAGGTGTCCCAATTGTACAGAATTACACTCCTAACACATCACACATACAGAAATCCCTTAGCACGGAGAGCCCCCACAATGTCAGGAGAGGCAACAGTTCCCTGATCTTCTTCCAGCCACTCCTTATGCTAGCCACAGAGTTTGCTCCAGCACATTTCATGTCTCCCAAGTTACAAAACTCTTCCACACACTCAGGAGACTCACCAGCGTGGTCAGCTCTTTCACGCCTGACAATCTTCACTTGCTCTGCCCGACACACTGCACACACAGAATCAGCATTGTCTCACAGTCCACCTCTAATGCCTATGAATATGGCTAGGTGGGGGTGCTCACCATCCACTCACTTGATGTAGTTCTGCTCTCAGGTGCCTGCCCTTTCCTCTCCTGCATCCATCTTTCCTTCCATCCTCTTCTGTCTTTCTTTCCTTCATTCTTTCCTCATCCTTCTTCCTATGGGTGACTTTACACTCCCTCTTCTGTCTTTCTTTCCTTCATTCTTTCCTCTTCCTTCTGCTTGTGGGTGACTCTACACTGACTGACAAGCCAAACGGTTTCCTGTACACCAGGAAGCCACTTACTATGCTGGGTAGTAACCATATAACCAAATTATGACACCTGGTGGTTCAGTGGGTTATTGAGTGCTCCAGTCGGATTGAGCTGGTGAAGGTTTATATCCAGGGGGTGGTTGGGGTTTATTGCTTACATAATGCCACTTAGGGATGAGTGAGGCTGGTCACTCACCTTAAATGTCAGAACCAATCTGCTTAGCCCCAGGCTCCTACGCTCTTCATGAGACAACGTAGGATTGGATGATGGATGAATGGATGGATTTTTGTTGTGGGCCCAGGCTCATCTGGGTGTAAACACAGTGAACTCCAGGCTGAAATTACATTTTTCCAGCAGTTCACCATCTTCTTTTCAGGGGATAGGGAGGGAGTTGAAGAATATTTGTACTGTACAGTATAACTAGGAAGTAAAGCCATCCATTTACTGATGTATCACTGCCACCACATGAAGACATCCCTCTCCAGCATCTAAAGTTCATTCACTGTAACTTTTTGGAGCATTTAGTTCTTTTGCAGCCCTCAGTGGCAGAGTAAGGCATATTACAGCCCTGTATACTTTCCACAGCATTTCTTTATGGCTAGCACCATATTTTAATATTATCTCTTGTTACAGCTTAGCATTCAAGATGTAGAGATGCCAATTTTGTGCCTAGTTAAAGTGAGTAGATTGATGGAACTGTATCTATTAGCTTTGTGTAGTTCATTCCTTGTGGCTTTGTATATTTGGCTCATTTTCTACTTGGTTTTAGAGCTTTCATAGCACTTCTTCCTTAGCAGTATATTTTGTGCATTAAACTTTTGTATCCATCATCATCATTCGTTCCAACCCCTTTTCCCACCAAAGGATGGGTTGAGTTACGATCCAGCAAGCAAGGAAAGGAACCTGAATGAAGGAGAAACTAAGCTGAGTGTTCCCATTTATATAGGGCAAGACCCTCATTCACTCACCATTCAAGCCCACAGAATCTTGTCTTCACCTTAAAATCCTCATATTTGTCGCTGATGCAGACTGTCAGTGTTATTCATCCATTATGCACTCTTTTAATGCTCTGCCAAGAGCGTAGGGGCCCAGGACTAGTCTCCTTAGTCCCAGCATTTGTGACAGGAGTGACCAGCCCTTTCCCCTGAGTTGATTATGTGAACAGTAAATCCCAACCACCCCTCAGATGGAAGCTCTGATAGGCCATATAGGGGTGAAGTGTGTTAGCCCACTAGACCACCATGTAATATAAATACCGCACAAGAGAATGTTAGTGTAATGTGCGAAATGAAGAAAGTGCTTTGAAGTCTTTGATGCCATGTTGAATATGACCCCTTTTGATTGTTATTATTATTATTATTATTATTATTAGCATATTATTATTATTATTATTATTACTGTGTAGAGCACTTACACTCTCTGACCTGGGTTCATATTTATAAGGGTTCCTGATTAATTTTTATAATAAGTCTCCATAACTTAATTATTATTACAAAACATTAAAACACTTCATTTGTCATAATTTGTTGCTTTACCATTAACTCTGATGTTGCCGTGGCCTCTGGCTCATCTGGATATGAATGTGGTGGTCTGCAGACTGAAGTTGTCTTTCTCCTGCAGTCCAACATGCACCTTTTGGATGATAGGGAGGGAGTTGATGGCTGTTTGTATAGCAGAAAGTTTCCCTGTCTAGTTAAGTTGGTGCCACCACATGAAGGCAACCCTCTCCAGCACCAGAAATGTTTATGAAAGATGCTAGCCAGTATATACAGAATAAGCAAGTCATCTTAACAGCCAGTTATTATCACAGATTATTTTGTGGTAGGTGGTGGCGACCATCATCCACTCACTTGATGTAGTGCTGCCTACTTCTTCCTTAGCCATTATCATTCTTTTTTTGTGCCTGCCCTCCTTTCTTCCTATTTCTCCTATATTTCCTGTCACTTCTTACTGCTTTTCTTTCCTTTACAGGTGGCATTACATTGAGTGACAAGCCAAATGGTTTCCTGTAAGCCAAGAAACCATTTACAACGCTGGGTGGTAACCATATAACCAAACCATACGTGCTCCCTACGTGTCAACAAGTGGGTTGGTGGAGGGTTAGTAGCCCTCCCCGTAAAAAAAAAAAACTCAAAGTCAAATGGCCACCCCTTACGGGATTATGGTGTCTGGCAATAGATAGATAGATAGATTTTGTTTTTTGTTTTTGGTCACATTAATATTACTTCTGAATTATGAAGTGTTTGACAGCTGTTTGAGGGAAGACAAGTGCACAAACAAGCAAGCAGTCTTATACACAGCATAGGCACAGGAAACATACAAATATGAACCCCAGTCCTGTGAGTCAGAGATGCAATTCACAAAATAATGTACGATCATTTTCTTCTCGTAACTATTTTTGCAAGAATGGCACAATACATGGGGAGGTTCTTTGTGCTTTTTCCCTTGTCAATCAAATGCTAAAACCAGCTAATACTTCCTAATAGTTGCTGGAACCTGTAAGCAAAGAAATCACAGATGTACGTATTAAGATTTGTAAGTTTGCTAAGAATCTCAGCTTGGACTTTGTGTACTTTTGGCTGAATGTTTCCTACCTGAGAATGAAAATTATGTTGCTAGTTACCATGCATGTATCCACATTTCTCATGGTACTGGTATAGTGCATTTACTCAACCTGACAAAGATCCTCAACTCCTCTTAGCTCAGTTAATGATGAAGTGGAGAGTGGATTTGATTAGTATTCAAGGAGACTCATGCCTGTCTCATAACTAAGGTTAGTTAAATATTGTGCAATCACAACATTATTCTGGTTATATTAACCCAGTTCTGTCATATAAAAACAAAACTGATATATAAAATCACCTGTGGTCCATGCTTGCCCATCAATCAACTACTAATACCATCTTGCAAAAACTGGATAATAGTTACAACTCGGAATTGATCATTATGTTATTTTTGAATTAAGGTCCATCTCAACACCATACACTGATGGCCTCACATTTCGTTTGAACCTCTTCAGTCCAGTGGCGTATTTTGTATTCTAGATGTTCCTGCTATCTTCAGTCAGTTTTAGGCAGTACTGGGAAAACTGTTTGGCCTGGAGGGATTAGATACAGCCTTCGTTAACCCTTTCATTGCTAGATGTTCATTATAAGTTGAATGTAATCATCTGGTGACAGCAAGAATGTTGTTCTTGTTGTGGCATCAGGATCATCTTGATCTAAACCTAGTGGATTGCAAGCTGAAGTTGCCGTTCCGTGCAGTTCTCCAGCCTCCTGTCAAGGGATAGGAAGAGAGTTGAAGGATGTTAATTTCACAAAACAGTGAATCAACCTGATTATCAGAGGCACAACATCAATGTTACTTTCCAGCAGGAAGAAAAGAATATAAAAATACATCATGGGATTGAGTTGGTTAAGTAAAAGCCAACATTGATATTTATTGGAAAATGCTCAGGTTATGAAAATTTCTTATATTCTGTTCATAAATTTGTGATTTAATCTTGTGTTTTACATCTTGACATATCAGAATTATGCCAGATTCAGAAATTTATGCCAAATTCTAATTATATAATACTTAACTTGAAGCTCTCTCATCATCTCAGAAATTTAACAGTCCCAAAAATCATTCGTAAATCACTAACTGGCAGTGCTTGTAATATTGATATTTGGCATTCTCAAAATTACAGTCCAAAAATTCCTTCAAAAAACACTGGCGGGCAACTTTTAAATTCTAAAAACTATGCTAAGTCCAAAAATTCATCCAAAAAATACTTGCTGGCTACTTTCAACTCCTAAAAATTATACTAAGTCCAAAAATTTCCCCCCAAATTACTAGCTGGCTACTTTCAAATCCCAAGAATTATACTAAGTCCAAAAATTCATCCAAAAAATACTAGTTGGCAACTTTCAAATCCAAGATGGCCATCTGTGTATGTGTTGGGCTGTGAGTGCTCTAGGTACAGTTGGGGACAACAGTTCATCAAATATCACCTCCTCTCTCTCATATGGTTATTGGAGATTCTCTGAGGTGTTGGGGAGCAAAGTAACAGACCAGCCTTAATGTACAGAAATAGATGAACTGTTGTCCTTGATTGTACCACCTCTTGATTTTTGTGCTCTATAGCTTCCCCACCCCTATTCTCTTCCCTCCCTCCCATGCCCCACTTTTAGCACTTGGGGTGTAAAGGAGGGAGAGAGAAGGGGTGGGGGATTTTTAATGTGGGGTTTATTTTTCTAACACTTTTCCCTTGTTTCAGCTATTCTCCGGACACTCTTCCGAGTATATAAGGCTCGACGCAGGACCTGGACACCTTAAACAGTGCAATCGACTTAGTATAATATTTTTGGAACAAAAATTGCCATTTTTTTGCCATTTTTCTGCCATTTTTCTGTTTTTTTGGATTTTTGTTTTTTTCCCTTGAATTTTTTTTTTTTTATTTTGATTTAAAAAAAAATTTCCCCAAATATTTTTCCTTTTTTATGTTTTGGCAATTTTTTCTCTTTATATATTTGATTGATTTTGAACCCTTATATAAAATAAAGTTTTGAGCATTATACCTTGTAGTATTTTCAAAACTCTGCAGAGTTAAAGTTCATTTGAAATCCTCATAAGAAAAAACAATCTAAAGATAAGAAAACATGACAAACACTTTCAATATTTATTTCCATATTTTTACATTAAACCAAAGGAAATGCACAATCTATACCAGGGTGACAAAAGACACTGAAGGGATCACATGACTATACTCCATTTCACCGAGTCTGGCACCATCTCTCATGTCTTCAATGCCTGTAGTGTTGATGTAAACCTCTATGTATTACCTTGAGAACCAATAAATAAAGGCAATACAAAAAGGTATACCATGCACGGAGGACCTTTATCAGTGCTACAGGTGTTGACGACATCACTGATGGTGCCAAACTTGGTGAAACAGAGTATAGGACATCACATGTCCATCACATTCTTGACCAGGAAGCAGCACTGGGGGCACTCTCTCTTTGTCCAGGTTGGGGGGGGGGATCTTGAGAGGATGAATCATTGGTTGCATGGTTCCAGCACAGTTTAACCAGAGAGAAATCAGTCTAGTAGGGCAGAGACAGTTTGGCAGGGTGTAGCCACATTGTCTGGAACAACATCAGGGGTGGCTGGCAGCAAAGCAGCAGGCACCACCAACATCTGTCAAGCAAAAGTGAATTAGCTCAGCTTCACTATAGCTACTCTTCAGTAAATTAACAGCAGTTTAATATCAGTATTATAATAGCATAGTAATAAATACAGTATTGATAAAACTATCTTCCACAGTACCTTAACACAGTAAAACAGTCTGCTCATCAAGGATGACCAGAACAGGCAAGCAACTTGGGAGCCCTCAAGTTATTCTAAGTAAAATTAAAATTTATATAACTCAAAGATTTGTATGAAATTATGAAGTTGCACAAAATCCAATAAACAAGGTTTTGCAGAGAATAGTTTGGCATGTTTGCCAATATTAAAGCAAGGGAATACATACTAATTCTATGCAAGTAAATTTTAGTGGCCCAAGATACTTACACATACTGGCAAAGTGAACTAAGAGTATGACAGTTGTAGCCCTTTTCAGCTCCATGAGCACTTGCCTGATTGTATCAATTTTACTAGTAACCAAGGAGACAAACTTTCATGTTTCGTTTCGTTTTTGAAGGCTGCAACATGCTTGCATGCGACGGCCTTTTAGGATTGGAGCATGTAGCATTTTATGACCAGTTGCCCTTCCTGATGTTTACCAATGACCCTTGGGTGGAATCGATCCTCCAACCCTACGGCCAGAGCGGAGCGCTCTAACCCACTGAGCCACGGCTGCTACAAACGTATAAAGTTGTCGAAGCGACTTAAGTCAGGATGAAAACTTACGTAGTACTGTAATCTGAAAGTGGCTTAAGGCAACAAATGGCTGAAAGTATCTTACCTAAGTGAACAGATGCAGGGCACCGGGGCTTCCACAGGGTCCTGCCAGGCACCGGGGCTTCCACAGGGTCCTGCCAGGCACCGGGGCTTCCACAGGGTCCTGCCAGGCACCGGGGCTTCCACAGGGTCCTGCCAGGCACCGGGGCTTCCACAGGGTCCTGCCAGGCACCGGGGCTTCCACAGGGTCCTGCCAGGCACCGGGGCTTCCACAGGGTCCTGCCAGGCACCGGGGCTTCCACAGGGTCCTGCCAGGCACCGGGGCTTCCACAGGGTCCTGCCAGGCACCGGGGCTTCCACAGGGTCCTGCCAGGCACCGGGGCTTCCACAGGGTCCTGCCAGGCACCGG
>JAGKTI010000554.1:6793-25204 GCA_018397915.1 Birgus latro | reverse complement strand
TATGTGTGGGGCAGTGTATGTGTGGGATATGAGTGTAGGGATGGTACGTGTGTGGGTACGTGTGTGGGTATGTGTGTGTGTGTGTGTGTGTGTGTGTGTGTGTGTGCATGGGGGTATGTATGGGTGTATGTGGGGATTTGTGTGTAGGGGGGGTTTGTGTGTAGGGGGGTTTGTGTGTTAGGGGGGTTTGTGTGTTAGGGGGGTATGTGTGGGGGGGTGTGGGGGTATGTGTGCATGTGAGTGTGTGAGGGGAATGGAATGTGTGTGCATTATGTGTGTAGGTGTTGGTGTGGATATGAAAGCATGATTAGCTGTTTTCCATTTTGTACAATTTTGCTGTGTATGGCAGTGTACAGCAGTAGTATGTTTCGTGTCAAAGAGTATTGCATCTACATTTGATACCTCCACATACTCTGCAATGTTCTATAGCCACTTTGTTTTCTTTTGACCAAGAATCCCAACTCTTTTCAGCTCAGTTGACAGCCAAATATGGTCATACTGGACAATTAATTTGACTAGTAACTATGGAGACGCATTTTTACTTGATAGCTAAGACTAACTCAATTATATGCAAGTACGGCTTAGAATTCTAGTGTTTAAGTTGCTCAGTTCCCTTAGGTGATAACAAACTGGCTATAGTTTTACAGTCGAGGGCTACAGATTGTTACATGTGAAGCTGGACTGTGACTTATCCTGATTTACAAGAAACCATTTGGCTTGTCATCATTGCAGAGTCACCTGAAGGCAGCACAGCACCGAGTGAGTGGATGCTGAGCGCCCCTGTCAGCCTTGCACACACAAAGAAGTAAGTGTTTCTTAATATAGTTGATATTAAGATACAAAAATATACTCTTTTCACTCTAACTTGACCTAAAATTCTCTCGCTCTCTCTTTCTCTTTCTCTCGCTCTCTCTCTCTCTCTCTCTCCATCTTGAATGCTGTGCTTTAGCAGAACACTAACACTAGAATGTGATGCTAGTCACGAAGAAATGTCATGAAAACAATGAGGAGTCCAGTATTATGTTTGTCACTGAGCCACGTGAAATAAGCACCAAAAGGACGAAAATCTCGGCCAAGTTAAGGTGAAAGGACAACAGAAAGTATAATGTGTTACGTTGAAGGACGTATAGAAAGCTGATCAACCCACGATATGAGGACGAAAATTTGGGTTAAATTGAAATGTTTATAAAAAGGCTAAGAACAAAAAAAAAAGGGGGGGGGCAAGTTAAGGTGAAATAATTACACCTAACTAACCAGGATGGAAGGCCGAAAATATGGGCCAAGTTACAGTGAAAGAAGTTACAAAGCTAAGGATGAAATTTTGGGCCAAGTTGAAGTGAAACAACTATAAAAAAGCTAACTGACCAGGAAGTAAGGACGAAAATTTTGGCCCAGGTTAAGATGTGAGGACTACAGAAAACGGTTTAACTTAGGACTTAAAGACGAAAATTTAGGCCAAGTTAAGATGGGAGGACTACAGAAAATGGTTTAACCCTGGAGGTAAGGACGAAAATTTGGCCCAGTACAAGATGAGGGGACTACAGAAAACGGTTTAACTCAGGATTTAAGGACGAACATTTGGGCCAAGTTAACATGAGAGGACTATATATACCTCCCAATTAACCCAAGAGATATGGACAAGCTTTCTCTTTCTTCATGTTCGTTCCGGGTGAGCAACTGAAGGCGTGGGCAAAGAGAGGCTCGTTCTTCAGGATGTAGTTTACTCTGGAAAAAAAAAGAAGTGTAGTTTAATCCGAGAATAATGATAGCTGTTGTTAGTTGTTATGAGTGGATATCCTACGGTGGAATGTATTATTATTATTATTATTATTACAGCCGTCGTCATTATCATCATCATTTTCGTCAACATCATTAAAATCATCTTCATCATCATCATCATCATCATCATCATCATCATCATCATCATCCCACTAAGATAGTGAAGTGAGGTAGGATTCAGAAACACAGTCTATACATCTATCTGTCTGTTTATCTGTGTCTGTCTATCCATCTGTTTGTCTGTCTGTCTGCCTATCTGTCCTTGTCATCCTGCCCACCGCTATCAGGCTGCCCTCTCTCAAACAGATGAAAGATAAACAAAAAGAATATTGTATCTACTACATACTACATTCACGCATTATTTAAGTTTTCAGACAGACAAACAGACAGGCAGACAGGTAGGTAGATAAGTAGGTAGATACTGTAGGTAGGTTGCTAAACAGACAGATAGAGTTAGGTAAATTGACTGACAAACAGACACAACAGAAAATAGAGGCAGACAGACAGACCGATAGAAAGATAGACATATAGATAGATATATGGACAGACAAATAAGGTACCGGAGATGTGCAGGCAGATGTTCTCCTTCCATGACAGATAGCATATCCAGCTCACTTGTGGCACTGCAGTGGGTCTGAGGGTGAGACGAGGATGGTAGCATTAGTAAGAGGCGTGGTAGTAGTAGTAGTAGTAGTAGTAGCAGTAGTAGTAGTAGCAGTAGTAGTAGTAGCAGTAGTAGTAGTAGTAGTAGTAGTAGTAGTAGCAGTAGTAGTAGTAGTAGTAGCAGTAGTAGTAGTAGTAGCAGTAGTAGTAGTAGCAGTAGTAGTAGTAGTAGCAGTAGTAGTAGTAGTAGCAGCAGTAGTAGTAGTAGCAGTAGTAGTAGTAGTAGTAGTAGCAGTAGTAGTAGCAGCCGTTTACCTAACCATGTAACCTTGGCCTATGATTTAATCTTTAACTGTTATAAAAAAAAAAATATTACATGTAGGTTGTAAGTGACCTCGAGATGCTCCGTTGAGGTTTGCATTTGTGTGAGAAAAAGAGAGAGAGAGGGGAGGGGGGCGAGAAAGAGAGAGAGAAAGAAAGAAAAAAGAGGAGGAATAGCTATGCGAAGTGAAGGAAGCAGACTTGTATGGGTTTCAGATCAAGATAATGCGATCTAGGCCAGGTTAAGGTGAAATAACTTTGACTAATGTGTACAAAGTGTTGTTCATGCCCAGAAAAAAAGAAGATAATTATATTTACCTGTGCAAAGTGAAGAAAATAGAGTTGTATGGGTTCCAGATTAAGATAAGGGAGTTTGAGCTCTGTGGTGTTGGTGAGCGGCAGGGTGAAGTTTGGGAAGCTGGCCGTGTCTGGGAAGAGAGTGGAATCTGATCGCCTCACCCTGCCCGCACCGCCCACACCCGCAGACCTGCGGCGACGACGAGCAGGATCCAGTGTGAGCTCAGGGCCTGCCGGGGAAGAGGTGATAATGATAATGATAATAATAATAATAATTAGTAATAATAATAATAATAACAACAACAGTCGTAGTAGTAGTAATAATAATAATGACAATAATTATCTATCTATAGCCTGACGCTTCAGTCCTGTAAGGGGTGGCCACAAACAAATCGCCTCCATGTCGCCCTGTCGCTTGCCATTTCGCTGCCCTTCCCCCAGTTTACACCCTCTCTCGTAAACCTCCCCACGCCATAATAATAGTATTAATAATAATAATAATCACACAGCACGCCGTTCATACACCATATCTATGATTGGACTGCACGCACCGATTTTTTTCTTCTTCTTGCTGTAAGCCTTTCTGATGCCACTGTCCAATGTCAGCCAGTACTAAGAGTGTCAGTATAAAGGTGGTCCATTATAACACCCCATCCACTCTGCCGGGAGATTTCTTGTGCGTTGCGGGAAGGTTCAGTCAGCGTTATCATTCCTGCCCTGCATCGCTTATAATTACCCGTTCGTACTTCCACTGCCGCACCCACACCCAGTCAGCGTTATCATTCCTGCCCTGCATCACTTCATTCTTCGTACTTCCACTGCCGCACACACATATGACACAGCTAAACCCTAGATTAACACTTTGCCCGCTCACAAGGAGAGTTATTGCATGTTTGTGGACCGAAGTAAGTGTTTCCTGTAAAGTTAAATCTTTATAATGCACAGTTACTTGAAGGATTCGCCTATACAGTTAAAGCATTATAGTATACAGTTATTTTAAGGATTCGTTTATACAAGGAAGGGATTACAATACACAGTGACTTAAAAGATTCGAATATAGAATTAATGTTTTTATGATACACAGTGACTTGAAGGATTTACGTACCGTGAGTGGGTGGCAGTGCTGTTGCTTTAGTTTCACCAGGGAACACTGTGAAGGAGAAATAGACTCATCAGGTAATGAAAAGTCAGTGGAAACACTGTACTGTGGATGAAAAGTTGTTTGATTACGTGTATTATGTTGATTTTCCGTACTGAATTATAAGAATTTGCTTAAAAAAAGTACCAGTATAGTCACTGATAATCCAATAGCTCTTGGTATGGAAGAGGGATTTGCCAACTTGTCATTAGCACCCAAATCAAATCAAATCAAGTGACGCCATGCTCCCTCTTAAGGAATCTCCATTATGAAACTGCTGTCGCTGTTACTGTTGTTGCTTAACCACGGTCTGTCAGGCCGAGCAGACCCGTCGACCACAAGTAAGCAATGGGTTCTGTGGGGCCGTCCTACAAGTACAGCACAGTACAGCACATACATCGTGTAGGGATCCGGTGCCCTCTTGTGGCAGACAGCACCTCACGCGGTCAGACCCGGGTTCCTCCCCACGGCGAGGTGCAGGGAAATATGAGGCAGCTCTGCTCACAGGTGGATGTTGCAGCTGTTACAGGCAGGATGAACAGTGCCATCACGTGTAGGCTTCTCGTCAGCAGTTAGGTTATGTATAGCTGATGTTTTTTTGACTGGGAGCCAAACCAAACGACAAAACCATCTATATTCATTTTAACTTGTCTGAAGTTGCCCTCCTTCCATCTTGGATGCAGATGTCTGACAATAAAATAAACACTAGAATATAATGTTTCTCACAAAGAAGTGCTGTTGGAAGGATATTGAAAACTGCCGTCTCTCCTTCTTGAAAGCAGAGTTGTGGTAGTCAATCAGCACTATAATATGAGGCCAGTCACAAAGAAGTGCTATGGCAGAGATGTAGTCTTAGCAGTGTTTAAATTCTTTCACCAAGCTATGTTGAAGCAGCTGGTAAAAGAAAATCTGGGCCAAGTTAAGGCGAAAGAGGATATTGAACATGATACTAGTCACGAAGAAGTGCCATGAAAAAACTTACATTCAGCACGATACGCCTCCCAAGCCAGTCTAATCGCTCCGGAGTCAGCCAGAAGTTCATTTAGTGTCAGATCCTTGTTTACCTGGGACAGAAGTGATATCGTTAGCTGTGATGTCATTAGCTGTGATGTCGTTAGCTGTGAGGTCATTAGCTGTGATGTTAGCTGTGATATCGTTAGCTGTGATATCGTTAGCTGTGACGTCGTTAGCTGTGATATCGTTAACTGTGATGTCATTAGCAGTGCTCTGGTCAGCTGTCAGGAGAGCAAACAGGCGCGCGCGCGCACACACACACACACACACACACACACACACACACACACACACACACACACACACACACGTATAACCGAGCTGGCTGGATTAACAATGAATAATAAGTTGTAGCAATTAACCTGGTATAACATTGTGAAGCTGGTGCTGGTGTGGTGGATTTGGGTTCCTGTGATGGATTCGGCCAGGCATTCAGAGGAGTAGGTCAGATCAGGTGGGACTGTGGCAATATTCGTCCTGTCTTCTCCGTTGTATCCAATGCCTGGGGGTAATAACAAAAATAATGATAACAGCAACAACAACAACAGTAATAGTAATAATAGTTTCTTTATCATCGTCTTCCACCATCGTACCGTAGGACTACAGTAATTCCACGGCACCAAGCCACTAACCTGTGCCATCAAATCCGTGTATGAGTTCGTGGGCGACCATGTGCCCGAGGCCAGCGTAGTTGAGATAGAGCGGCACCTCATCGAAGTAAAGCGGGGATTCCATGGCGGCCAGGGGTATAACTGCACAAATACATACACGCATCAGTTATTACTACTACACCCTTCACTTTATTCTAGCTTGGCCTAAAATTGTCATAGCTCCATCTTGAATGCTGAGTTGTAACAGTTGAACAACACTAGAATCAGGCGTTAGTCACGAAAAAAATACTACAGAAAGTACGTAAACCATAGCAAGGTCCTTTTCTGCTGCTGAACTACATAAAATAAACTGCAAAAAGATGGGAATCTGGACCAAGTTAAGGTGAAAATGGTACAGCACATAAACCCGTCGTCGATTACATTATGCTTCCGCATCGCGCGCGCGCGCGCGCGCGCACACACACACACACACACACACACACACACACACACAATTATCACTCTACTTACAGAACGTGTTCAGTGGGTAGGATGCAGCTCCTGAAGGACTGTAGGGGTAGAGGAACAAACTCCACCTGAAAAAATGAATAGTAAAGAGTTTGAGATGTGTTTATCGAATTTCATGAATTATATAATTTTTGGTGGCTGGGGGCCATAACCATCCACGCACTTGATGTAGTGCAAGCGTAATATGACTGCACTAAGTAAATGACGTCTAGTAGTCTAGTGGGTTAATGCAATCCAACCAGATGGGACCTGTAAAGGTTTACATTTTGGAGGTGGTTGGGGTTTACTGCTCACATAATGTCACTCAGGGACGAATGAGGCTGGTCACTCTCGTCTTAAGTGTCGGGAATAAGTAGCCTAGCCCTGGACTCCTGCGCTCCTGCCGATGATGATGATGATCATGATATTGATTTTTAGGAAGGATCTCTAGTAATGAAAGAATTAATGAAGGATATGTCTGTTTCCTTGGATCAAAAAAATCTTCCCAGTTTGAAAATTCCCTCTCAGTTCAAAAAAGCCTCCTCCAGAAAAAAAAATCCGTTTAAAAAATCTCCCCTTAGTTCAAGAAATCCCCCTCAACGCGAAAAATCTCCGTAAGGTGTATAAAATCTCCCTTCACCCCGAAAAATCTCCCCCAAGTAAAAAAGAAGAAAAAACTCAGTTCGAAAAATCTCCCCTATTTCGAAAAATCTCCCCTCAGTTCGAAGAATCTCCCTCAGTCCAAAAAACATGCCTTAAAAAGTATAAAATCGTCAGTGACTGCTAAATTAGTACACAAAATAAACTTTGAGACAATTTTTTCCTGTCTTTACCATCCACTCACCATGTAATTTCTTCCTGGGGTGTGCGTTCATACATATCATACATCAGCTCCCGGTTCCGTTTCAGCAGCAGATTGGTGTTATTTAGAAAGTTATCCTCCATGAAGTTAAACTGGCTCGTCTGCAACGATTATTATTATTATTATTATTATTATTATTATTATTATTTCAATCTCCTCTTAAATGTCAAGACCAACTTGCCTAGCTCCGGGCTCCTACGCTCCTCATGGGGCAACGTAGGATTGGATGATGGATGGATGGCTTATTATTATTATTCAGTGAATATAATAATAATATTTTATGTCAGGACCAACTTTCCCAGCCCCGGGCTCCTGCGCTCCTCATGGGGTAATGTAGGATTGGGTGATGGATGGGTGGATGAATTATTATTATTATTATTATTATTATTATTATTATTATTATTATTATTATTATTAAGTTGTTTTAACAGATCCTGCCCTGTGAACTTGACCTCTGACCCTTACTGGAGATCTTTGCATTTGACCAATTGTTTTTAAAACCCAATCACTTTATCCTTGCCTTACCCTAAACCCTTCTGCAAATTTTAATCTTGCACTGGGACCTTGATCCCTGACCTGTTGTTCAAGAAAAGTCAAATCAGATAGCATTGACAAAGTAGATATTTTAGTATTTCATCCTAAATCAGTTGAGTCTTCATTTTACAAAGGGAACTTTGTTTGGTTAAGTTTTGAAATAACCTTCATAAAAACTTTGACTGTTAGGTTTCTTTCAGTTGAAGAAAGTCATTTTATATTACTCTGAACAAAACAGCATATTGTGTTTACAGCAGCAAAAAGTAAAGTTGCGTCCACACCGAATGCTTGCGGGTGCTGGCGGGTGCTGGTAGAGTTTTGCATCTCTGAATCCCATACAGGTTGCCCCACTGGACACAGGCGGGTGTGAGTGAAACTTCTATGGGTTCCAGTGATGCAAAAGTCCCGCCCGCACCAGCAACTGTTTGATGTGGAGGCGGCCTAAGACTGACTACATGACTATAGTTTCACCTGATATGGATCTGTAGCCCCTTCTCAACTTACCTGAGGACCAGGTGTAGCCATATTAGAGGATAAATTTGACTAGTAACCAAGGAGAGTCATTCCTACCTCATAATTAAGCTCATCGGATGAAAACAATCTGCATTACCTGTCAATAGCCAGACACCTTAATTCCGCAAGGGATAGTCAGGAAAAAGAAAAATTAATCGCCTCCATGTTACTCTGTCCTCTGGCGTTAGGCTACCTTCCCTAAAACTCACACCTTCTCGTGTCTCCACTCCGTCCTTCCATCTTATCCTCAGTTTCTCCCTCCTCCTCCTCCTGCGCTCCTCCACCTCAGTGCTCAAGTCAGCCCCTCACACTCCATCCTTTCCACATGACCAAACCATCTCAGAGTATTTTCCCTAACGCTGTCAATCACTTCCACATTAACACCACAACCCTCCTTCACTTCCTTATTTCCCTGTCTGTCTCTCCATGTAAGCTCCACATGATCTTCACAAAGAACTCATTTCCACTACAAATATTTATTTCCTACCTGCAAGTCCTCAGACAATTTGGTGACGATATCTTGGCTGACAGTTTTGCCTTTCATCATCTTCAGTTTTTGTATCAATCCCTTGGTGTCCTCCGGATTGCCGCGTCTTTCTAGCATTTCGATGGCTACGTCCATGCTTGTATTCATCATTTGCTCAATCTGAAAGTGGATTCTGGATAGATTAGCTCCTGTCAGTGGTGGTGTCGTCGTTGTTGTTGTTGTTGTCGCCCCAGGTTCGTCTGAATGTGAATGTGACTACAGTCCACCATGCTCCTTTGAGAGAATAGGGGAGGGACTTCAGGAAGGTTTGTATAACCAGGCAGTTGGCCGCCCAGCTATATCGGCGCCACCACGTAAAGCCATCCCTCTCCAGCCCAAGACTAAGCCTGAAATATGGTATGTAGGAGGACTGCTGAGTCTTAGGGAGGGGAGTGTTAAGCCCATGCCCAGAGTCAAACACAAAAAATAAAAGTAGAAAGCACTCAGACAGCGCATACCTCTGCCAATGTCATTGTCATTAAAAAGGATCCGGATCCTTGGAGATGTGTGGAATACGTAGGATCCGGATCCGCCCCCAAATCTAATCAATTGTTCCTTGACCCATGGCACACTCTTCCACTAAATTTCATTGAAATTCATTTAAGAACTTTTGGAGATATTGTGTGAATAAACAAATAGACAAACATAGGTGAATACATAACCTCCTCCAACGTCGTTGTCGGAGGTAAAAAGATAAAGGAGAAAAAGAATAAGGCTGACTTTGGTGAATGACGTACCACAGTATTCTTGTCGCTGAGGTCAGAGAAGCTGTTGAGGTAGAGATAGGCGGTGTAGTCTGGCATTAGGGTGACAGCAGCGTTGTAGCAGTACTCAGGGGATCCCAGTGGACTACCGACTGGCTCCACTAAGTTTGTGTACAGGTAGTTGGTCCACATCAGGAGCAACATGTTTTGTAGTGCTGTGGCGTCACTGCCGTGAGGAGAGGAAAGCGTTCAACTCTTCAGTGAATATTCAGTTGTTTAGCGGGGTTCTAAAAAGGAATGTCAACTGTTCAGCGAGGTTCTAAAGTGTTCAACTGTAGCCCACCTTCAGGTTCTAAAAACTGTTCAACTGTTCAGCGAGGTTCTAAAATGTTCAACTGTACCCCTAGGTTCTGTTAAATTTTCAACCCCTCAAGGAGGCTCTAAAAATCTTCAATTATACCCCAGGTTCTAAAGGATGTTCAACTGTTCAGCGAAGTTTTAAAAAGTGTTCAACTATGCCCCCAGGCTCTAAAACAAGTGTTCATCTCTTTGGCGAGGCTTTAAAAACTGTTAAACAGTTCAGTGAGGCTTTGAAGTGCTCAACAGTTCAGCGAGGTTCTGAAAAATGTTTCACCGTTCATCGGGGTTCTAACAATTGTTCAACAGTTCATTTAGGTTCTAAGAAAGGATAATTGTACAATCTTCACTCACTTCCCTCTCTGTCCCCCAAAAGGAGGATGGTGGAATGGAGGAGGAGAACATCAGCTTGCAGTCCATAGGGTTCACATATCAGGGGAACCTGGGACTACTACTACTACTACTACTACTACTACTACTACTGATGATGATGATGATGATGATGATGATGATGATGATGATGATGCTACTACTACTGTACTGTATAACAAATTCTTGTTATTCCTTAATGTTTCGGTGCTGTTCAGGATATGTTGCCAATTTAAACTCCTAAACAAAGACTATTGGTGAATACCTTTGTTGTAGCCAGCTCTACAGCATTGACCTAGAGTTCACTGACGCTTCACTGTCGGCTGTGGCAATGGAAGGCGTTACATGAACAATTTTTATGTGACAGCGTGTGAAGCAAACAGCAAATGAGTATGAGAAAGAAGGATATATACACCGTCGCATGGGGAGGAATGAGAAGTATGGAAGGTGTGAGAAGGAAGAATACTCTGGGAAAGAATACGCCTGGGAAAGAATGAAAAATATGGAGGGCAGGACACAATGAAGGCCGAGAATTGTTGGCGAACTTTTGCTCACGGCTGTAGAAATTATGATTTTTTTAGAGACCAAAATTTGCAATACAGAAAACCTCTCAATTTTGACAATTCTGTGATGATCACAAATCAACATTTTCTTATCTCTTTGTGCTCTTATGTATATCAGTGTACGGGTATGCAGTGCAGGAAAACACACACACACACACACACACACACACACACACACATTTTCATAGCAAGAACTACAATGAAATAAATGAGATCCATAGCCCACGTCCACAGATTTGCATCTCTCCATCCAGTTAACAGGGGTACCATAGTAGGCTCCGCGTCACCCCGTTATTTGGCAATGGTTGCCACCCAGCTTTGTAAATTATTTTCTTGGTGCAGGTGGTTGTGGGCGGGAGTTCAGAGTCACTGAAACTCCCACGTGCGCCAGCATGCATCTGGTGTGGACGTTGCCATTGTTGGATGAGGTTAATTAAGTTGAGTGGGTTAAGAAGTCCATGATTAGACGTGAAAAGTTGTAGCTGGAGGCACTCACCATCCACTCACTGAATGTAGTGTAACCTTAAGGTGACTCTACAGTGAGTAACGAGCTACATAGCCTCTCCTTTCCCTGTTTCCTGTAATATTTCTAAGTCAGTTTTTCTGTACTGTGTGGTGTTCTTTCTTACTATTTCCTGTCGGCTTCGGCTGGAGGGTTTGGTGGGCGGGGGAAAGCCATCTCCTTTGTTATCCTTGTCTTATTGTAGTTGTTTATCCTTGTCTTATTCTAGTTGTTTAGTCACACTTTTGTAGGAGCTGCTTTGCATGAGCCAAGTGGCCTACTGCAGTTATCCTCCCTTCTTCATATGCTCTTTTGTTTCTTGTTAATCCATGAAACCATTTCCTGTGTCGGGTGACAACTTTAATGATCAAACGATGCCTGATGGTCTAGTGGGCTTCTGAGGCTCCAGCTGGTTAGGACCCATAAAGGTTTGCATGCAAGGGTTAGTTGGGGTTTATTGCTCACATAATGCCATTCATGGAAGAATGAGGCTTGTTACCCTCGCTTTAAATGTAGAAACAGTAGCCTAGCCCCGGGGCCCAACCCCCTTAATGAGACAGAAAAAAAAATCTGATCATGAATGGATGGATGAAGTCTACAATAAGAAATACACGGCATACAAGGCGTACCCCATCTCTATCTGGAGGTGTTCAAATATACTGTTGAGCTCAGATTTGAAGTAGACCTGGACCTCTGTGATGTCGACGTCAAAGTCTCTGCCCGTCAGCTCATTAAGCAATACGTCCCACTGCACCTGTTGGAGTTGTATGTAATTATAATATCAAATAGTCTGCTCACGTTTTGTCGGCGCAAACTTTCTATCTCTTCATCATGAATGTTGAAGTGTTACTTAGTTAAGATACGGTATATTCCATTCCTTTGTCTTCATCATTTGCACTCTCCTAGTTAGTCTCATTCACCATTATTCTGTCCAATTGGCTAAGCCATCTGAAGCACTTCTAATGCTTTTTAATACATCTATAGCAACTGCTGGATGTTCCTTCACTTCCTTATTTTGTCATTCTCAAATATCTCTCGACTGTGCTGCATTATAATCAACTATAGTTCATTCATTCTAACTAGGCAGAGATTTTCGTTCTTTTGCAGCTTATTTCCCGTAGCTCAGTGGTAGAATCCCTTCCATGAAACTACTTCATGGCAAGCACTATAATCTATTGTTAATCTCTACTTAAAGCTCAACATTCGTGATATAGGGACGGGAATTTTACTCCTAAGTGAGCAGATTGGAGGCGTAAAATTGTTTTCCCTCCATCATGAATATTGAACTGTAGCACGAGATTAACACTAGAATGCGGTGCTGGTCGTGAAGAAGTGCTATGGAAAGGATGCCGAGCCGTAGTATTGTCTTACTTTGTCACTGAGCTATGGGATATGAGCTGCAAAAGAATGAAAATCTCCGACCAGTGATGAAGTGAAGGAGCGTTGTGGCGTCGCTGCGAACCTTTTGAAACACATTGGAAGTGCCTTGAGATGGTGTGGCCATGTGTAGAGTATGGAGACTGAGGGACTGACTAGGAGAGTGTATGTGAGTGAGGTGGAGAGTATGGAGACTGAGGGACTCACAGAGTGTGTACGTGAGAGGAGGAGAGTATGGAGACTGAGGGACTGACTAGGAGAGTGTATGTGAGTGAGTTGGAGAGTATGGGGACTGAGGGACTGACTAGGAGAGTGTATGTGAGTGAGGTGGAAGGACGGAGGGGAAGAGGGAGGCCGAAGATGAGTGGGGAGGGATGGGGCAGAAGGACATATGAGGGATGGGTGTGTAAGAGTTGTATAGAGGGCAGCCTGATAGCGGTGGACAGGGTGACATGGAGGCGATTCATTTATGGCCACTGCTTCCGTGATTAAGGTGTCTGGCTGTGGATAGATAGGCATACATAGGTAGATAGATAGACAGACATACTCTTTGATAGAGATAGATAGATAAATAGATGGATAGATAGATGGATGGATAGATATAAACGTATAGATAGACTGACACAGACAGGTAGGTAGTAGACAGGTAGGAAGGTAAACAGATACATAGGTAAATTGACAGATCGATATGGCCAGACGGCTAGAAAGACAAACAGATAGATAGATAGGTTGTCAGATAAATAGCTAGACTGATAGGTAGACAGAAACATGGATAGATGAGTAGATGGATGGATAGATAGAAGCAGATAGATAATAAGATGATCCTGCTTTACCAGTTTTCTCAATGAAAGGAAGTGGTGGTGAGGGACGCCTTCACGTGGTGGCTTCGATATAACCAGGCAGATCCATTGCCTTGTTAAAACACCCCTCAGCTACTTCCCCATCCCCCGAAAGGAGGATAGTGGACGGTTGGACGAAGGCAACTCCAGACTGCAGTCCACCAGGTTCGCCCTTCAGACGGACCTACTGTACGGCTACTACTACAACCAGTAATAATAATAATAATAATAATAATGATGATAATGATAATAATGACAACTCGGTGTAGAGGACCATTTACCTACCACATTATTAGTGAAGAAAGTCTCCTGAAGGTCTCTAAGTTTCACCAGCTCATACTTCTTCTTCAGCAATTTGTCGCGTTTGGTGGGGACATCTGGTAGAGTCTGCGGAAGAAAAAGATTTTATCCATCCATCCATCCATCCATCAGTGAATGAATGAATCAGTCAGTCATCCAGTCCCTTATTTATTCCGTCAGAAACGTAGGGGCTCTGGGCTAGGCTACTCAATGCCGACATTTCTGGTGGCATTAAGCAATAATCCCCAACCACTCCTTGGATGTAAGGTTGTTGTTGTTGTTGTTGTTGTTGTTGTTGTTGTTGTGCTACCCCAGCCTATCTCTTCGAGCAGACCCATTAACCGCAGGCAATCAACTACCCCTGCAGGGCCGTCCCGTGCAGATGTTCCCATGTGGCTGACACCGCTTCGCCACAGCGAGGTGCAGAGTTCAATGTGGAAGTTTAAGTTTAGTTCCTGGGTGGACGCCGGATTTACGTCTGTCCACCCAGTTAACGGGTGTACCATAATAGGTTCCATGTCACCTCGTTATTTGGCTATATGGTTACCATCCAGCGTTGTAAATTATTTGCTGAGTTACAGGAAACCATTTGGCCTGACACTTTGTGTAGAGTCATATGAAGTGGAAAGAAGAGTAACAAACAGTAACAAGAAGGATGAGAAAAATAGGAAAAGAGGAGGACTGACATAAAAAGAATGACAGACAAGAAGGAAGAAGTAGGCATCACTACATCAAGTGAGTGGACGATGGGCATCCCCACCTACCATCGGGAGGTAAAGGTAAAACGAGTATAATTCATCCATGTATGAAACAGGTCAACTCTGGAATTGTCTTCCTCAGTCTGTATTTCCCTCCGCCAATGACCCCCATCTCTTACATCGGTCACACATCTCAAAATGAACGAGTCTGGAATCTGGCTTTCTTTATTTTTCCCCCTGTTGGAAGAGAACAATTTTGCGAGCTTCATGCCTTTGGTTCTTCTTCCGTGCGTACAAAAAAAAATAATGCTTTCATAGTGAAGGGGCTGTATGTACGTATGTATGTATGTGAATATATATGTGTGTGTGTGCGCGCGCGCTTGTGTGCGTGCGTGCGTGTGCGAGGAACCTGAGTAGAAACAAATACTTACTGCCAAAAGCCCCGTGTCTCCTCCGTAGAAGAAGCTGGTGTCGTAGCGGGCTCCACTCAGGACTTGCTCCCTCACTGTCTCGTTTGTAATGTGTCGCATCAGGTCTAGGTCTCTCACAGCCTCTTTCATCCTTTCAAACTTCTTATGCGTGCCGGCCGTCTTCTGCAACCGTAATCAGTCACAAATAAGAGGCAAAATAAATCGCTGCGGAATAGGTGCTACGTGTAAAACCGTGATAAGGTCTAATCCATTCATCTATTATCCAGTCCTTTTTTTCCCCATGAGCCACGTAGGAGTCCAGGGTTAGGCTACTCACTCCCGACATTTAAGGCCAGGGTGACCAGCCTCACTCTCCCCAGAGTGGCATTATGAGAGAGAAAAGCTCCAACGAACCCTCCGATATAATCCCTTACAGGCTGAATCCGGCTGGAGCACTTTAATCCACCAAACAAAAATAGAAAACAAGCATCAGTACCGCACTAACTCCTTGTAGTTCCCCAGCACTCTAACCGCTAAACAAAAATAAAATATACCACCACCAGTACAACACTGAAAATGCAATAAATAAATAAATAAACATCGACCAACCACTAACCCGACACACCCTGTACTTTTCGAGCAACACACTAAGCAATAATAATACAAAAATAATGATAATAATAAACAGCGTTTCATGACTTCCAACGCCACTTCTGTACTATTCTAGCACTTAAACCCACTAAGGGAAACGAAAACAGGAATACAGAGTACTAACCACACAGTTTTTGTACTCCCCGTAGGCCTCGGTGATGTTGTACTCCGGTTCCTGCAGCTTGGCATCCTTCAGGCTCTGCTTCTGCTGACCAAGACACACCGCCTCAGCAACATCGTCGCTCAGCAGTGTCTGGCCCAGCGGAGGGGTCAGTTTGAGGACGAATTTCGAAGGCTCCTTGTCGCTCACATCCAATCGTAAGTCGAAGAAGGGAGTGCTGTGTGGTGAAGGGATGGTGCGTGGTGAGTGGGCTGTGTGGTGAAGAGGGTGGGTGGTGGTGAAGGGGTGTGTGATGATCCTGCGAGATGACGGGGTGTGGTAAAGAGCTGGGTGATGAGAGGGTGTGGTAAGGAGCTGGGTGATGAGGGGGCGTGGTGGGGAGCTGGGTGATAAGAGGGTGTGGTGAGGTGAATGAACTGGGTATTGAGGAGAATGTCCATTGAAGGGGCTGAGTGGTGAAGAGACTGGTGAGTGGGCTGTGTGGTGAGGGGGCTATGTGGTGAGGGGGCTATGTGGTGAGGGGGCTGTGTTATGAGGGGGCTATGTGGTGAGGGGGCTGTGTGGTGATGGAACAGTGTATGGTGAATACAGCGGTTTAAATCGTTTGGGAAGGAGGAAGGCACGTGTCACTGTTTAATATCCACGTTAATCATCATACACAGTGACCCAAATATAACGCTTCTCTTCTATTCCTTCCTACGATTTCTTTTGCCTTATTTATTTACTCGTTTCCCACACCCACGCCCACACCATGAAGCTGAGCCGTCCCCACAACACACAAGATACCGCCAAGTGGGTTTCAAATGGAGCGCTATTTAAGGGCCATCCTGTTATAATTTACAAGCTCATTTTCATCCCCCAGCTCACCTCTGTTTTAATCAACGGCGAGATCTTAACATATATTGCTTAGAAGCTCATTTTCATCCCTCAGCTCACCTCTGTTTTAATGAATGGCAGCGACCAGCATATATTACTAACAAGCTCATTTTCAACATGCAGCTCACCTTAGTTTTAATAAACGGCAACATACAGTATATCACTTACAAGCTCATTTCCACTATCCTACTCATTTCCATTTTAACCTACGGCCGTACAAGCTCATCTTCATCATTCTACTCACCTCAGGTTTAATCTATGGAGCGAGACTTCAACATATAATACTTACAAGCTCATCTTCATCATCCGCGCCAAGATTCTCGAAACGTCAGGATCGGAATCCACGTTACGTTCAAAATCATAGCCAACCTCGCTGAAGATTTCTTGGAACGCCTCCTTGCGCTGGGTGCTGTTAGTGGTGAGGTGTTTGCGGCACGAGTCATAGTATGTCTTCAAGGGTCCTAGAATTCCGTCTGCCTCGCTAATTCTCAACAGGCGCTCTGATGGGGTAAAGGAGGTGTGACATGTTGGTAATGAGTGTTTAGGCTGTTGGTAATGATTGTGTAGGGTGTTTGGTTATGATTGTGTAGGGTGTCGGTAATGAGTGTGTACAATAGGGTGTTGGTAGTAGTGAATAATAATAATAATAGTAATAATTTAAAATATTATCCCAGCAAACACAAATTCAAGCTAACCCTAGAGCAAAAAGTAAACAAAACGCGTCACAGAAAAAGTTGATGGCAAGACTCACCGTGGATAAATTTCTCAGTGATCTTCTTTCGATCCATCGGTTGTAGGAACTGGTTATCTAAAACGTTGCCACAAGCATATTGGTAGAAGTCCTGTTGGTGAGAAAGTGAGAGAATACAGTTGAGAGAGAGAGAGAGAGAGAATTATAGTTCGTTCACCTTAACCTGGCCGGGCTCAGATTTGTCCTAGTTTAATTCATGTATCTCAAGTGGCACAGTAAGACAGCATTAAGGCTCTACATCCTTTCCACAGCACTTCTTCGTGACTAGCGTCATATTCTAGTATTAGTGTTGTGTCACAACTCTGCATTCAAGGTAGTGAGATGGCATTTTTAGGCCAGGTTAAAGCAATATGAAGTCAAGTTAAAGTGGTTTAAGATGGATACGAGTAAGTGTATGTGATAGAAAGCGTTAAGAGAAATACTTCGAGGAGCTTTGGACATGTGGAGAGGATGGAGGACGAGAAACTGACGAGGAGAGTGATTGTGAGTGAGGTGGAGGGGGGGAGAGGAAAGGGGAGACCGAGAATGTGATGGAAGGATGGTGCAGGGAGGTATATGAGAGAGGGAGGGCGGGAGTGTTAGCTTGGGGGAAGGCAGAGAAATAGCAGAGGACAGGGCGGCGTGGAGGCGCTTGGTGTAAGCTGGGGGAAGGGTAGTGACATGGCAGGGGACAGGGCGACATGGAGGCGATTTGTTTGTGGCTACCCCTTACAGGATTGAGGCGTCCGGCTATAGATAGATAGATAGGTAGAGAAGTAGTTAGATAGACAAAGATAGATAGATATTGATAAATGAATATAGGTATAACCAACCTGGCATGGCTGGACGCCGGTGTGGTCCATCATGTGCAGCATCCTTGCAGCCAGCGATTTGCACGTTGGGGTCAGGCACACGTTCGCTGTAATAGTCACGATGAATGGTTTTTATCATGCACGGTCTCTCTCTCTCTCTCTCTCTCTCTCTCTCTAACTTTTCTAACTGTTCCCCCTCAGGATCTTAGTCTTCGGCTGATTTTGAAGGATAAATACAATATCAAGATGGGTCCAATTCTCAGCCGTTAAGGAACTACTGTACAGTTATTGATAGCATTATGGGATAATTATTAGGCAGGTCAGTTTCGCTTCTGTCATTGGTAATTCCTCCTCCTCCTCCTCCTCCTCCTCCTCCTCCTCCTCCTCCTCCTCCTCCTCCTCCTCCTCCTCCTCCTCC
>JAGKTI010000553.1:115752-128156 GCA_018397915.1 Birgus latro | reverse complement strand
GCAGCTGAGGGACGGACTATGGCCAATCCTGCCTCATGCCCGGTACGGCTCGTGGCCGGTACCGCGGTGCTGCTCTTGGGGGAACGCCTACAGGAGACGGGCCGACATACGTCCGTGTTGGGGCCCTGTGGCGGGGAGACAGCTGGGGAACGGACTGTGGCCAATTCTGCCCCGTACCCGGTACGAACTCTGTCAGTACCGCGGCGCTGTGTGGAGTTGTAAACTCCACCCCTTACCTGCAGAGCTGTGTTCCGGCTGGAGACAAGGTGCCGGCGACTGCTACCTTTCCGGGCCGTCATCTGAGCACAAGAGGGGCGCCGGGGAGTCGGACAGGTATGTCGTTCCTGCTCCCAGCCGCGCCGCGCTGGCGGTAATCTCCCGGTGATCTGGGGGAGGGGGGGGAGCTGCTGTCGTCTGCTCCGCCTGCCGGGTGGTTGGTGGCTCTAACCCCTAACTCCTGTATTTCACTTGCATTTTTACTTTACAGATGAAAATGATACCAAAACTGGGTTTAAGGAAATTTTCCTGAGCTGGAGGTGGCGACCCTATTTGTAGGAGAGTGTTGGCCTACAGATTTTTTGCACGTATCTTAATCTGAGAAAAAAAAAATAATAATATTCAGGAGATTTTAGCTTTTTACGTATTTATATATTCTTTACTTATGCTGTCTCCAGAGGATGTTATTTAATTTAGGAGAGACTCCAAGATGGATAATTTAAATACGGCCTGACTTGACCTTTCTTTATTTGAACAAAATACTTGAATATAATCATCGACTAGCTTTACCAAGGAAAATTATATATATACATTAACGAGAAGAGGATGTGTTTGAGAAAGTTTATGGCTACGGCCCTGGCTCTCTCTTCTCAGCATTTCTTATTCTGACCTCTTTGTAGTGGTAAATGTAAATGAATAACTTATTTCCAGGCTTAGGAGCAAAGGAGGATTCTCACATTTTATAAGTAAGCAAATCTTCCCGTCCTTTATTTTATGGTTGCGCTGCATGATAGAACACTTGGTACTGCTGTATGTAAGTACGGGAATTGTATTTTTATTACCTTAGGAAGAAGAGCGGATTCTGTTGTCTGCGCCTCGCATTCTGTGTATAAGCAAATCTTTCTCAGTCAGAAAAATTGGTATTCATTAGATGAACTACGGAAACTATTTTGCTTTTCAGTAATGGAAGGTTATACTTAGATACATGTATATATATGTATGTATGTATGTACATATTTGTGTATATTAATTTATGTATATTTATGTATGCATACGAATATTTATGCAACAGCAGAACATATACGTTTATGTCTCTGTGTAGGCTATATATGTATGTATGAGATAATGTGTGTGTATGCATATGTATGCAGAGTATATATGTGTGGCTCTGAATCTACAGTATATACAAGCGTGTGTACTGATATGTATGCATATACTGTATTTCTGACATACTCTTGCATAAAACTTTATGTGCTATGTACGTTTCTCTGGTGTTTACTTTACTTTTTTTTTTTGTTATATTGTGTTTTATTACTGTGTTAATGTACTCATCATGATCATTTTTGCCCAATGTATGCGTCATTGTATCCCTTTGCTCTTATGTTCCCTTCCTGCTTGGCCCTCAGTGGCAACGTTCCCCGCAGTGTTAGGGTTTGTGCTGAAGAGTCACGATCTAAATAAATAAAAACAAAATGCATAGGGAAGAAACCCGGATTCTGTACTCTTTGCGTTCTGTATATCAGCAAGTCTTTCCTGAGTTTCCCTTCAGGACTGTTTCCACCACAGAAAATGCGGTAGACGTAATTATGAGAAATATTTTAGTGCCTTGAGGGAAAAAAAAAAAAATCGAATATTGTAAGCTATTCTCTGCATTTTTTAGGCCTACAGGATAATCTTAAATTGATCTCATTATGACCGGTGTCTTGCCACGCCGATTCTTGAAACTCACTTTTTTTTTTTTTTTTTTTTTTGCTATGCTTTCATCATAGATAACTTGGTGCGTACAGGGTGTAAACGCAGAGAATTGTATTTATATCCCCGTAGGATGTAAAATAGATTCTGAACTCCTCGCACTGTGTATTTAACCAAATCTTCCTACGTTTTCTTGTGTGGTTATTTTTCTACCACGGAAAATTAGCACATAAATCATCTCCGGCTACACTCCCTAGGTGTCAACACCCACCCACCTATTTTCCCACAGATTTTCCCTAAAGACCTATGGACAGTTTCCCCATGGGTCTATTTCACCTACGAACTTACTTTCGCCATGGGACTATTTTTTCAGCATGAACAATTAACCCATCAACCTATTAACCTCAGTGGATCTATTTACTCCTCTTGGATCCATTTTCATCCGCGGACTTACTTTCCCTCCTTGTACTTATTATTATATGCATGGACCTATTTTCCTTCATTAACCTGTTGACAATAGCAATCAGGGTAAGAGAGATATATCTCATTCTCCCACCGGACACGTGGTCTCTCATACACCCCATTACACTGGTCTTTTCTTTCCCTCATGATTAATTTGGTGTTTTACACACAAACACACACACACACACACACACGATAGCGTTGCGCTGGAGGCCACCACTGTGGAAGATGGGTGGCGGAACCTGCAGCCCGGTCTCACAACGTAAGAAGAAGCCGGCCCCATTCCCCTTTCCCCCGCCCGTTGTGAGTTACGGGACCGCAACTGCGTTAGTACATCCACTCTGATATGAATGCAACGACAAGGATGCTGGCAGCTCACTCATCAAAACTGACATTTGAGACATTTTGCTAACCAAGCTTTACCTCACATCTCACCAATTCCACCAGTTTAATGGTGCAATGAAACCTAACAGAATCAATTACCGTTCTAGCCACGTATTTGATCTCATGCCCTGCGTCATACCGGCGCACGATGACAATCACCGGGACAAGAAAAAATATAGTACTGTACTTGGCTACCGGCTACGTAGGCTTTTATAAACCCAATCAGCACGGATTTGGGAAGGGCCTATGCCACCCTCCACTCATTTTCAGCAAACCAAAAATTACTTATGTGAATATTATTTACCTAAATATATGGAATGAATGACAGAAAATAAATACTGTACTTGTCTATACTAATGTACCCCGAAAATTAAAATATATGAAACAACTACCTTTTTTTTTTTTTGATTGTCTAAATATATTAGGAATCACGCCACTTCCATTTTTCAGAGTGCGATACTCTACCGCCAATACAACATAATATTCTGAGAATGGTTTGCACTCTTTATTAATGGTTTCTTTATGTTTCTCCAGTATGCAAATATCAAAAAATAAGTAAATAACCACATTTGGGGACACTTTCTAAAACTTGAATAATGCATTTAGAATAAACTTATTATTTCTACCCTACCAAATAAACCTGGAAGAAATTATGGTTGTACTAATATTTAAAATATGAACGTCAGAAGAAATTATCATCAATCAGATCATTTTTTCTTACCCAAGCATGGTGCGAGGTATGGTCAGGATTCAGGAGAGAAAAACCACCTTAGCGAATGGACTGTCGACAGTATAACCTACTAACTCATGACTCTAGTCCTTGGAGTCCTGGTTGCTCCTCACATGCCTAACTGATATACATAAATGGGAAACAGGAGCCACAGATCACGCGACGGCCGGAGCCAATAACACCAGCGCCCCCAACCCCCCAAGTACTACAGGGGGTCCGCCACTAACACCGAGCGGCGCACCTGTATCCCTCCCCAGCGCCCCTCTTACTCCCAGCCGATGCCCTGGGAGGGTAGCAGTCGCCGGCGCCTAGTCTCCGGCCAAAATTTCACTCGCCAGGTAAGGGGTGGAGTTAGCAACTCCACGCAACACCGTGGTACTGGAGACAGTCGTACCAGGTATGGGACAGAACCGGCCTCAGTCCGTTCCCCAGTTGCATCCCCGCTACAAGGCCGCGACGCAGGCTGTAAGCCGTGTTGGTCGGGCAGGACAGGCCAACAGTCGTCCACATCCTGTAGTTGTTCCCCCCAGAGCAGCGCCGCAGTATCGGCTACAAGCCGTGCTGAGTATGAGGCAGGACCGGCCATTGTCGTCCCTCTGCTGCTAGTCCTCTTTGCTCCACGGTACAGGCCCCTAGCTGCACCAGAGCTACAACCCCCTGTGCCACCACGACATTGGCCTCTAGTCACATCCAGCCAGAGATAGAGCAGGCCATTAGCTGCACGGAAGCTGGTCTCCTATGCCGTTACAACGTTGGCCACTAGTCACATCAGGCCAGAGTTTGAGCCGGCCACTGTCCGCTTCTCTTCCACAGGAGATCCTGTAGGACCCGTTCCCCGACCCGTGGCAAGGCCTTACCCGAAGTTTTGGTTCCCTACGAGTCCAACCGTGTGAGCAGCAGCCGAGGCAGAGCCCTAGCAGACGTGGCAGCTGATGACCAGACCGGTCCACCTCTCCTCCAGCCTGTGGTTCCCGCGCGGCGATCCTGACGGCAACGCCGCCCTCCAGCCGTTGCTGCTGTCCAGCCACCCCAGGTTCCTGTGCCCTGGGTCCCCAGTCACCCTGGGAGTTGCCCCGAACACCAGGGCGCGACTTACCTATTGGTGAGACCACTCTGAGTCTCTCCTGGACTCGATGTCAGGCTCTCTACGGGCCGAGCCCTTAGCCCCCTGTCTACGTGTGGGGCCTCAACCAGGGCGTGCCACTCTGTCATTCCTCCAGACGGAGGAACCGACCTACGGCCCCTCAGTAACAGTGCATCAAGTGGACTTAAATAGTGTGTGCTGTCTTAAACCCAGATGTACGTGTATGTTAGTGATTACATATAGTGTGTCATAGTGATAAATTGACCAGGAACCCAGAGTGTAAGATTGGACGAGCACATTTGTTTTGGGCTAGCGTATACCCCGAGTGGAGTCCCGTGTACCCCCCCCCCAGTGAATGATACACTCCAGTGGCCAACAGAACAATAATATCATATAGACCGTGCCACTCCCTTGGTCCATTATTACTTATCCCTCCCCAGTGTACCTGCACGCAAGTGAAATGCCACAGTAACCAACAGAACAACAATATCATATTAATCGTGCAATTCCTTTGTTCATGTAACTTCTCCCTCCCCAGTGTATAGGCACGCAATTGAAACACCACGGTAACGAATGGAAATACCTCAGTCTCCCCTCACAGTGTATCATAGCATGGTAGACTCCAACCGAGGTAGGCTGTTGGCCAGGCGAGTGTCTATCAACACCAGGTGTTAATGTAAATTGTATCAGTGTATCGGTGCCGTCCAGTGCTATACTAATAAGGGAAATTATAACAAGTGCTTTCCTGTGTCTTGAATTGTAAGTGTAATCTAAGTGCAATAAGTGCTGGGTGAATACTACCATAATTTTCCCTAAGCCGGTATAGAGACAGACTTCTAGTCAAGTAAAATCTTGTGTTAACCCATCCCCGGCAGACCCAGCATCTGATGTATGTTAATGGATGTACTATTGTTTCTGGAAAGATATTTGTAATACATGTGTGTAACAGTTACTGCCTTGTTTTTGTGTCCAGTCCTTTCCCTAAGAATTGCTGACCCGGTCTTGAACAGGGACCCGCTGTAGCTTGCATGTTTGAGGGACGAGAAACCGGCCCACAAATATGTAGCATAACACTGGTGGGCAGCGGCAGTTCTTGATCCCGGATGGTGGAAAGAAGGACTGGAAAGAAAAAAATAACAAAATGGTAGCTAAAACTCACGTACCCCTACCAAAATTCGATCCAGAACAATGTGACATCACTTCATACATAGATATGGTCAAGCCGTTACTAGACATCAGGTTTGATAATGATAAACAGAAAATAGCTGTCACTCTACCTCACCTGGGAAAGAGGGTATCTAGTACAGCACCAAAAAAAAAGTCCCAGATCTCACATGGGCCAGATTTACAAAAATTGTAACAGAGGCTATTACCCCATTATTAGGGAAAGTTGTCGCGATGTCACAACTCGATGCCCAGAAATATGACAGTGACTTGGACAACACATTGATCCAAGCTCGGCGACTCGTCACCGCCGCGTACCCAGATGCCAACATAGAGGCCCGGGACGAACACATATTTAACACCCTCCTTAGAGTCCTTCTGGCCACTGTGAAAGAACATTTCACTATCCACGACCCGGCAGGAAATTGGGACCGCGATGTCCAACTCATTCACCGCCTCCTCACAGCACTCCCCGACACACAACACATTGGGGTCGTTAGCCAGTTCCCCACGAAACCCTCCCCTCTACCACCCCAACCCCATCCAGCCCCGACACGAGGCGTCCCTGCCCCGGCTCCCCCAAGAGCCCGCCCTACCATGAAGCGGCTGCCACAAAAGGAAAATACCAACCTCATCACCATCAATCCATGGGAATTCACAGCCTGTAGTAGCCGCTGCCCACTTCACGACATACGTGACCAATTGAAGGCGGCGCGCAGAACAAGAGCTAATCCCCCGGGGCACCGTCAAATGCTGGCAGTTGAGGAAAACCCCACTAACTTAGGCCCCCCCTCATCGAGGAACCTGACCCCGGCTGCGAGCCAGGCTATTCTGACACTGACACGGCCCTAGAGCTGACGTTGGATTTTTAGGACTGCCCCACGGTGGAGGGGGCCACCACAACAAAGTACCGACCCCCGGTCTATGACAAAATGAGGCTACAGGGGGTCAAGGCAAGACTTCTTGTAGATATTGGAGCTGCCGGGTCCTGCCTGTACACACATTTCTACTCCCGCCATAGGAAGACTTTTGGCCCCCTTTTCCCCACTTCAGCCCGCCTCATTGACGCGGGGCAAGGCCCCTTGCCTATCTATGGGGAAACCCGGGCCCTACAAACCAAGACTCACCAACCATCCTCCACTTACCATCCCTTCATTGTTTTCGACTCTTCTTGCCATGCTTATGATGGCTACTTGGGTTTGGACCTGCTCCAAAAATTGCACACCCACATTGACTGCCACTGGAGGCTACTTCATTTCCAGCCGCCCCTCCGACAGCCCCCAGCCCTCTGCACGTGCACGCAGCAAGATGACGCCTAATCCCCTCCCTTAATCGACCCTCCTCCCCCTCCCCCTTCTCATGCCCCAGCTCCCTCTTACCCCACTTTTCCTGCGACCGTCGTGTCCACCCTCACTATTCCCCCCTACCATGAAGCTTGGATGCAGATCAATAAGCTGATGGGGACCCATTCCCTCTTCTCTCCAAACGTCCCCACAGGGCCACTCTCCGCCTGCCTGATGTTGCCAACCTTCCTGCCGCCACACCTCAATGCCATCAAAGTGGAGAACCTGGCGGCCACACCTCTCACTCTGCCAAGAGGACTCCTGATTGGCGACCTAGAGGCAGCTGAGCCTTGCAACGCCCTGCCCCTAGGTTCAAACCCCTCCCCCTTCCCCCCCTTTACCCAACCACCTACCCCCCATAAAGGAGAGACCCTACACCACCTACTGCTTGAATATCAAGACCTTTTCTCTATGGGGCGCGCCGACTTGGGACATACAACATACCTGGCCCACGAAATTCACACCACCGGGCCCCCTATTCGGCAACCCTCCTGCTGGAAGAACCCCCACCAATAGGCCGAAGAAGACAGGCAGGTCCACGAAATGCTGGACGCAGGCATCATCACGCCCTCCACCGGCTCCTGGTCTTCCCTCATTGTCCTCGTCCGGAAAAAAAACTTCACCCTACGATTCTTCATAGATTACCGCAGCCTAAACGACGTCACCATCATGGATGCCACTCCCCTCCCCCGCATAGACGACTCCCTGGCCTCCATGCACGGCTCCACCTGGTTCTCCATGCTGGACCTCCAGTCAGGATACTGGCAGGTCTCCGTAAACCCCCGAGATCAAGGGAAAATGGCCTTTTCCACAAGTAATGGGAAGCATTATCAGTTTAATGTTCCTCCTTTTGGGCTATCCAACACCCCGGCCACCTTCTCCCGCCTCATGGAGTCCGTCCTCAGCGGCCTAACCTGGGAAGTCTGCCTGGTGTATCTCGATGACGTAATTGTCTTCAGCAAGATGTGGGCCGATCACCTGCACCACCTCCGACAGGTGTTCCAATGTATACGCCAGGCCGGATTGAAGCTCAAGCCCACCAAATGTGTCCTAGCCCCCTGCTCTGTCGCCTTCCTAGGACACATTGTCTCCGGGAAAGGCATCTCTCGGGACCCCGACAAGCTAAGGGCCATTGCTGACCAACCCCTCCCACAGGACGTCCACCAAGTCCTTGCCTTCTTGGGACTTGCGTCATATTACCGGCGATTCATCAAAGGATTCGCTGACCTAGCCAAACCCCTACACGACCTAACTAAGAGGGGCGAGCCCTTCGTTTGGAGTGACGACCGGATAGCTGCATTTGACACCTTGAAAGAAAAACTCGTCTCCGCCCCCATCGTCTTCCCGAAGTACGACCTTCCTTTCAGATTATACACCGACGTCTCGCTGGTAGCCATAGGCACTGTCCTGGCACAAGTCCAGGAAGGGTGCGAGCACATCATAGCTTGCACCAGCTGCACCCTAAACCCAGCTGAATGAAACTACTCTGCTAATAAGCTCGAGTGTCTGGGTATCATTTGGCCCCTCGACTACTTCAGGGCCTACCTATCTGGCACCAGGGTCACCGTGATCACGGACCACCAGTCCCTTCAGTGGCTTCGGCAATCGACCATTCAGAATGCCCAGCTCCTTCGCTGGCATGAAGCGCTCAAAGAGTGTGACTATGAGATTGCTTACCGACCCGGGAAGTTGCATACCAACGCCGACGCCCTCTCCCGTCTGCCAGTACAATCTCTACTCCCTCAGTCTGAGCTGATCCGGCGCTTGCTGGACCAAGGCCGGCCCCCCTGGCTTCCTTCACACCTGTTTCCAAAACTTCACCTACAAGGAGACCAACTTTTCACACCATCGGGCCACCTCGTCCTGAATCCAGACTTCGTGATAGATGTCCTCACCCACCTCCACTCAGACAATGGGATTCACCTGGGTACAAAAAAATTGACCCAGGTCTTCAACGACCTCTACTGGGCCACCAACACGACTCTCGCCCAGCGTGTCACCCAGGCATGTCGGGCGTGCTGCCTGGGAAAGGACATCACCCGTTCCGCTGGTCCTACCGGCAAGATCTCTGCCCACAAACCTTGGCAGTTATTGTCTTTCGACATTGTCGGACCCCTACCACCAAGGTCCGGCTACAAATATACCATAACGTTCGTCGACATCTACTCCAGATTTCTGATCGCTTGTCTGGCTAAGGAACACACCGCCATCGCCATAGCCGACGCCCTCAAGCACCACGTCTTCCTCTACTTTGGCATTCCCCAGGCCATTCACTCTTATAACGCCCCAGAATTCACAGGGCAAATCTGGAAGGAACTGTCCGCCCTCTTCGGATTCTCCATTTCCCACTCTTCCCCCTACTGGCCACAAGGAAATGTGGTATGCGAAAGGAGTCACCGTACCCTGTTGAATCAGATCAGGTCCCACATCCAAGGTACCCAAGATCAACAGTGGCCTGCGCATGTCAAAATCATACAATGAGGAATCAACACCTGCCCCCGTGACGACAAGCGTGCTTTCGGTGAGGCATTCCTCCTCCTCCCTCTCCAACAGCACCTCCAACCCCCCACTCATTCCGCAACCACCGACCCCCTGGAACACCTAAAGTGCTGATTGCAGTGCCTGCATGCACACCAAGACGCCAAAGCCGATTCCTCCTCCGCCAACCCTTACAAGCCCGGCGACAAGGTTTCTGTCGCCCAACTCCCCACCCCCAACAAAACTGCGCCCCGTTTCATGGGACCCTATACCGTCACTAAAGTCCCTAACCCCTTCCAGGTCATCATCAACTGCAACGGGGCCACCCGCACCTACAGAAATCGCCACGTCCGTCCCACCAAGGACTCTCCCACCCCCGCCACCCCCTACCCGACTACCCGAGCCAAGCCAACATTCCCGACTCCCCACGAAGAGCCATTCACTTACTACTCCTTCCCATCCCCATCCCCGCCGGCCTCCACCACCCCCTCACCGCCCAAAACTCCTGCACCATTCCCACGAACGACACCCTCACCACCACCGCGCTCCCCAGCTACCACCACGCCAACCACACCACATGGTCAGCCCTCCCCTATGGAAAGTTCCACACCAACAACCCCACACTCCACTCCCAACCTAGCCCCCACCCCACCACCCCCAACCCCCAACCCCCCCACACCCCCACTAACCACCATCACCACCCGTTCCGGTTGTGTCCCATGTCCACCCGCCCATTACATCTCCACACCTACGCCCACCCCATCACCCTCCGACAGCCAACCGCCCACCCCACCCCCAAACACCACCTCCATCACCATCCCTACTACTCACCTCACACGGAGAAACCCGCTCCACCACACTCCCAAGGGAACACTGCCCCCACGATCAGCCGGCAATATAAACCACGCCTGACTACCCTTGGCCAGCATTCGCCTCCAAACCACCACCACCATGCGCATCACAAGATTCACTTGGATCCCGACCTTCGGGCAACACCAACGCATCAGGAGCAAACACAATCTACTGCGACTCCTCCAACAGGCGAACCACCCTTCCACCCTTTGCGTCGCCTTCTCCCACCACCTACAGCCTAATATACCCACAGACTACTGGACCACCTTCCTGTATCAACTCCGACCTTACCACCAAACATCCATCACAAACCTGTACCACCTCCAGTCACGGGGTCGTGACTTTTCCACAGGGGAGTGTGGTGAAATACAGAAATAGGAAACAGGAGCTGCAGACGACGCGATGGGCGGAGCCAATAACACCAGCGCCCCCAACCCCCAAGTACTACCGGGGGTCCGCCACTAACACCGAGCAGCTCAGGGCAGGAACGGCGCACCTGTATCCCTCCCCGGCGCCCCTCTTACTCCCAGTCGATGCCCCAGGAAGGTTTCAGTCGCTGGCACCTAGTCTCCAGCCAAAATTTCACTTGCCAGGCTGGAGTTACCCTCCAGCCACTGCACTGGTGTATATTTGTCCGGGGGATGGGCTCTGCCCCCCCCCCCACGCCAGCGTCCTCTGTCGCCATGCAGAGGACGCCCCCTTGTTATTATGGGGGGATGGGCTCTGCCCCCCCCCCCACGCCAACGTCCTCTGTCGCCATGCAGAGGACGCCCCCTTGTTTACTTACTGCCACCCTCTGACGGGCTCTCCACCCCGAGCCCGTGCCACACCAGTGTGGCGAATCTATAAACAAAAAAAAAAAATACACTCACCAAAAAAAAAAAAAAAAATTCACTTGCCAGGTAAGGGGTGGAGTTAGCAACTACACGCAACACCGTGGTACTGGCGACGGTCGTACCAGGTACGGGACAGAACCGGCCTCAGTCTGTTCCCCAGTTGCACCCCTGCCACAGGGTCACGACACAGGCCGTAAGCCATGTCGGTCGGGTAGGACAGACCAACAGTTGTCCGCCTCCTGTAGTTGTTCCCCCCAGAGCATCACTGCAGTATCAGCTACAAGCCGTGCTGGGTATGAGGCAGGATCGGCCATTGTCCGTCCCTCTGCTGCTAGTCCTCTTTCCTCCACGGTACAGGCCCCTAGCTGCACCAGAGCTACAACCCCCTGTGCCACCACGACGTTGGCCTCTAGTCACGTCCAGCCAGAGCTAGAGCAGGCCATTAGTCACACGGAAGCTGCAGTCTCCTATGCCGTTACGACGTTGGCCACTAGTCATGTCAGGCCGGAGTTTGAGCTGGCCACTCTCCACTTCTCTTCTACAGGAGATCCTATAGGACCCGTCCTCCGAGCCGTGGCAAGGCCTCACCCGAGGTCTTGGTTCCCTACGAGTCCAATTGTGTGAGCAGCAGCTGAGGCAGAGCCCTAGCAGAAGTGGCAGCCGACGACCAGACCGGTCCATCACTCCTCCAGCCCGAGGTTCACGCGCGGCAATCCTGATGGTGAAGCCGCCCTCCAGCCGTTGCCGCAGTCCAGCCACCCGGGTTCCCATGCCATGGGTCCCCAGTCACCCCAGGAGTTGCCCCGAACACCAGGGCGCGACTTACCTGTTGGTGAGACCACTCCGAGTCTCTCCCAGACTCGACGTCAAGCCCGTCTCCTGGCTCTCTTCAGGCCCAGCCCCTAGCCCCCTGTCTACGTGTGGGGCCTCAACCAGGGCGTGCCACTCTGTCATTCCTCCAGACGGAGGAACCAACCTACGGCCCCTCAGTAATAGTGCATCAAGTGGACTTAAATAGTGTGTACTGTCTTAAACCCAGATATACGTGTATGTTAGTGATTACATATAGTGTGTCATAGTGATGAATTGACCAGGAACCCAGAGTGTAAGACTGGATGAGCACATTTGTCCTCCTGGCCTAGAGTAAACCCCGAGTGGAGTCC
>JAGKTI010000553.1:56481-104697 GCA_018397915.1 Birgus latro | reverse complement strand
TGTTGACCTTGTACACGGGTTTTATTCGCCCGTGTATGGAGTACAACTCTCATGTGTGGGGAGGCTCCCCACATGCAGCTCTTCTCAATAGGGTGGAGTCAAAGGCTTTTCGTCTCATTAACTCTCCTCTTCTTACTGATTCCCTTCAACCTTTGTCTCTTCGTCGCACTGTTGCATCTTTATCTCTCTTCTACCGCTACTTCAATGGTCACTGTTCCTCTGAACTGTCTGCTTGCATCCCTCCACCTCTACGACGGGCACGTAGTACCCGTCTAGCAACAAACTCTCATCCCTTTTCTGTCCAACTCTCTAATGCAAGAGTTAACCGTTACTCCCAGTCCTTCATTTATGCAACTGGTCAACTCTGGAACTGTCTTCCTCTGTCTGTATTTCCTACTTCCTATGATCTCCAGTCTTTCAAACGCAGTGTGTCCAGGCATCTCGAATTGAACGGATCTTGAATTTGGCTCTCTTTTGTATTGTTTTTGCTTTTTCTTGGAAGGAACAGTTTGCAGGCCTGTGGCCTTTGGTTCCTTCTTTCTTGCATAAAAAAAAAAAAAAACTTTTCTATCCTTAATGACCTAGAGCAGCTTGACTGCCTTGGAGAGAGTTCCAACGTACTTGACCTCTTCCTTACAACTGATCCTTCTGCTTACCCTGTTAATCTTTCCTCTCCATTGGGCTTCTCCAATCACAATCTCATTACCTCAACCTGTCCAGTTGCTCCAGTACGGCCTGTGGACCCTCCAAAGAAATGTCGGTTGTGGCACTTTGGAGCTACTGACTGGGAGGCCCTCAGGCAGTACTTTTGTGATTTTCTTTGGAATGATTATTGCTTCCATTGCTGCCTCATGCATTATGGAGGTTATTCTGTTGGGCATGGAAGTATACACTCCCTTCTCATATCCTTTGACTAATGCAAGAAAGCCTTGGTTTAATCACGCTTGTTCTAATGCTGTCCACAACAAGGAGAGGGCCTATAAAAAGTACAGGAGCCAACCCAGCCCTGAATCACATTTTTTAAATGTTTCAGCCAGGAATCCTGCTAGGTCTTTTCTTCGCTCTCGTTTCGTTTCGTTTCATTTTTGAAGGCTCCAGCATGCTTGCATGCATCGGCCTTGGTCACCCAGCGGCGGCTCTCCATGCTGCTCGATCTTTGGCAGCCTCCCTGTTCAGTCCCTTAACCCTTAAGTCACACTTAATGACCTCGTCCCATGTCTTTCTCGGTCTACCCCTCCCAACCCCTCCCCCAATATTAACACTTCTCACCCTCTGTACCCAATTATCATCCCCCATCCTCTCCACATGTCCATATTACCTCAGCCTACCTCTCCTCATCACAATACCAATACACTCCAGTCCCATCCTATCTCTCAACTCCTCCATCGTAAACCCAGCCCCCCCAGGCCTTGCACGCATGGACGCACTGCACATCCTCCTAATCATTGTCATTTCTGTATGTTTAAACCTGCGAATATCCTCTTCCTTTACTGCCCAGGTCTCTCTACCATACAGCATCACATTCCTAACACATGCTGCATACAAAGACCCCTTAGCAATTAAGGAGAGTCCTCTTAATGTCAGGAGAGGCAGCAGCTCCCTGAACTTCTTCCAACCACTTCTCACCCTAGCAACTGAGCTAACTCCAGCCCCACCTCCGGCACATAACATGTCTCCCAAATAACAAAACTCCTCCACACACTCAAGAGACTCACCAGCAAGTTCAATCCTTTCATGCCTAACAATCTCCACCTGCCCTCCCCGACACGCCGCACACATAAAATCAGCATTATCTCGCAGTCTACCTCTAATACCACTACATCTCTTGTGCTCCCATTTATCACAAACACTATGCAAGATGGAATTACTTCCCACACCTTTGTGGCAAACTGCACATGGCCAATCTCCCTCTCCTCTGATTGTACCGCCACCAACCATAGATATCATCACTTTTGTTTTATCTGCATTTACCCTTAAGCCCTTGTGCCCCATACCATCTCACCACTTCTTAAATCTTTCCTCCGCCTCCTTTTCATTCTCTGCAATCAACACCAAATCATCAGCATACAGCATCTCCCATGGGAGTCCATCTCTGAAGTCACGTGACAGGGCTTCAAGCACCATGATAAACTACAAGGGACTCAAAACTGACCCCTGATGGACACCAACATTCACGGAAAACTCATCATTCAAAACTCCATTCACTCTTACCTGGGTGTGAGCACCCACGTACATGGCCATAACCACCCTAACCAGCCACTCTTCCAACCCTAGCTTTCTCATTTCCTACTTTGCCGCCTCTCTAGGGGCTCTGTCAAAGGCCTTTTCCAAATCAACAAAAATAAAAGACAATTCCCTTTTCTTTTCAATATATTTTTCCTGAAGCTGTCTAACAATGAATATGGCATCAGTGGTCCCCCTGCCTGACATAAACCCAAACTGCATCTCATCGATATTCACTCTTTCTCTAATCATACCTTCTAGAACTCTCTCCATTACTTTCATTATCTGATCTAAGAGCTTTATACCTGTAATTTCCCCTTTCCAGGGCATCACCCTTCCCTTTGTATATATTTACAATTACTGTACACTCTTCAGCCAATCATCTGGGACAACACTATCAATCTATCTATCTATTGCCTGACACCATAATCCCGTAAGGGGTGGCCATTTGACTTTGAGTTATTTGTTTTACGGGGAGGGGCACTAACCCTCCGCCAACCCACTTGTTGATACGCAGGGAGCACGTATGGTTTGGTTATATGGTTACCACCCAGCATTGTAAATGGTTTCTTGGCTTACAGGAAACCATTTGGCTTGTCACTCAATGTAAAGCCAGCTGTAAAGGAAAGAAAAGCAATAAGAAGTGACAGGAAAGATGGGAGAAACAGGAAGAGAGGAGGGCAGGCACAGAAAAAGAATGATAAAGGGTAAGGAAGAAGTAGGCAGCACTACATCAAGTGAGTGGATGATGGTCGCCACCACCTACTCTATGAAAACTTTCCTCTTAAATAACAGACCTTTTTCCATGTAGGACACACAACATGCATGGTAATACTCTGTTCACTCCTTTCCCTGTCTTTCCTCCATGACAGTTTTAGGATTGGTGACGAATGAGACAACACACTCATATATAATCATATTTATCAGGTCAGTGACCAACCTCACCCCAGTATCTCCTGAGGCCTTCAACATTTCGGCAGTCAACCCAGACACACCTGCCGCCTTCCCCACCTGCATCCTTCCTATTGCCTCACTCACAGTAGCAGCATCAATCAAAGACCAAGGCCCAAACGCTGGATCTGCTGGCTCCAAACCTTCCCTATCCCAATCAAACTCCTCATTCAACAACCGGCTATAATGCTCTCTCCATGCATCTTCAATATCCCCACTGTTCACCACTACCCTTCCTTCATCATTCTTCACAAGCTGCTCACATATAATATCCTGATTATCCCTCTTCACCTGATTTGCCACCCTAAAAATAATATTTTTCCTTTCTCCATGATTTAGATTATCAAGTAAAAGTCTCTGTGACTCAGACTTCACCCTGTATACCTCTCTTCTAGCCCTGCACTTGGCAGCCAAGTACTCCTCCCTGTTACCACCCTTCTTCCATTCCCGGAAAAGCCTTCTCTTCTCCTTAACTGCGGCTTCTACACCCTCATCCCACCACCAAGTTACTTTATGTCTTGGTGGGCCTCTTGTCCAACTGCACATTGCATCGGTAACTCTCACGTGGTTGTTCTTAAGGGCTCTATACTGTTCATTAATGCCTCTATCTACGGCTCCCTGTTCAGCCACCACTCTCCTCATCTCACTATAAAAGGCATCCCTTACTGATTGGTTCCCAGCTTCCATATTTTCCTCCTAGGTACATATGTCCTCCTTCTCATCACTCGTTCTTTAAGCACCATGTCACAAATCAACAGTTTGTGCTGCTGCATACACTTCTTGCTTCCTATAACTTTAACATCCCTCACTAACCTCCTATCAACCCTCCTGACCAGAAAATAATCTGTCTGGCTGCTATTTCCCCCGGACTCGTACATAATCAACCAACTCATTCTTTTTCTAAAATGTGTGTTGCACACAATCATGTCCATACCCTCCCCAGACTCGAGAATTCTTTCCCCTTCCGCATCCCTCACACCATATGGACTTCCTGCTAAAAGTAATTTCATCCGTACTATATGCTCTCAACTCTCCAACTCAAATTCTTCCTGCTCCTTCTGGCACCTTCTAACAACTTTACCTCATCAACTGCCCCTCCTCTTTTCTACTCTGATGGTTCTGTAGCTATTTCTTCTACTGATAAAGCAGATGTCTTTGCTCAGACTTTCTCCTCTAATTCCACCTCAGACGATTCTGGTGCAGTTCCTCCATCACTTCTGCTCTCTGACTTCCTCATGGCTGACATTAAAATTTCTTCAGGTGATGTATTTTGTGCCATCACTGGCCTTAATACTAAGAAGGCATATGGGCCTGATGGGGTCCCTCTTGTTGTCCTCAAGAACTGTGCTTCTGTGCTTACACCCTGCCTAGGCAAACTCTTTCACCTTTGTCTGTCAACTTGCACCTTTCCTTCTTGCTGGAAGTTTTCTCTCATTCAGCCAGTCCCAAAGAAGGGTGATCATTGCCATCTCTTTAACTGTTGCCTAGTTACTTTAACATCCTGCATCTCAAAAGTTTTCAAGTCCATTCTTAAAAAAAAAATTTTAAAGCATCTTTCCCATCACAACCTTCGTTCTGATTGTCATTATGGGTTCCGTCAGGGATGCTCCACTGGCGTTCTTCTCACCAACCTTTCAGAGTCCTGGTCATCCTCCTTTCAGGACTTCGACGAAAGCTTTGCCATTGCACTTGACATCTCAAAGGCTTTCAGTCAAGTCTGGCATAAATCTTTAATTTCCAAACTGCCCTCTTATGGTTTCTATCCTTCCATCTGTGCCTTCATCAATAGCATCCTTTCTGGTCATTCTGTACCTGCTGTTGTAGATGGCCACCATTCTCCTAAATCTATCAACAGTGGTGTTCCTCAGGGCTCTGTCCTATCACGAACTCTCTTCCATTTTTTCATCAATGACCTAAGCTGTACTTCTAACCCTATCCACTCATAAGCTGATGATTCCATCCTTCACCTTTCCATTTGGTTCCCACAATGTCCATCTTAGCAGTTACTTCAACAAACTAGGGATGAGGCTGTGGCACACCTAATGTCTGACTTGGCTCGTATCTCTGGCTAGGGTAAAAGTAACCTTGTTTTTAATGCATCAAAGACTCAGTTCTTACACCTGTCAACTCGACACAATCTTCCACAGGAGTACCCACTAATGTTTAAAAATATCCAGCTCAATCCTGCATCATCCTTGAACATGCTTGGTGTTTCATTCTCTCGGGACTTATCTTGGAAAGATATCTCTCTTGTAAAACCTGCTTCCAAGAGATTAGGTGTGGTAAGCCGACTCTGCACCTTCTTTACCACTGCACAGTTGTTGACTTTATACACGGGTTTTATTCTCTCCTGTTTAGAGTACAACTCTCGTGTGGGGAGGCTCCCAACATACAGGTCTTCTCTGTAGGGTGGAGTCAAAGGCTTTTCGTCTCATTAACTCTCCTCCTCTTACTGGCTTCCTTCATCCTCTGTCTCTTTGCCACAGTGTTGCATCTTTATCTCTTTTCTATTGCTACTTCAATGGTCACTTCTCCTCTGAACTGTCTGCTTGCATCTCTCCACCTCTACGACAGGCGCATAGCACCCGTCCAGCAACAAACTTTCATCCCTTTTCTGTCCAACTTTCTAATGCCGTTACTCCCAGTCCTTCATTTATGCAGCAGGTCAACTCTGGAACTGTCTCCCTCTGTCTGTATTTCCTACTGCCTATGATCTCCAGTCTTTCAAACGCAGTGTGTCCAGGCATCTCGAAATGAGCAGGTTTTGAGCTCTCTTTTGTATTGTTTTTTTCTTGGAAGGAATTGTTTGTGGGCTCTTAGCCTTTGATTCCTTCTTTCTAGCATTAAAAAAAAAAACACACACACACACAGACAAGAAATACAGTCATTCAGTGTTGTAGTTGATCACAAACTACAAATCAGTAATCCCAGTACAGTATTTACATTTTTCCTGACATCTCCCACACAGTCGAGTGAAATGCTAACATCAGCCCATCCACCAGACTCTGACACCTTACTCTATCATTGTTACTGATTGGTACAAACATAACTAAAATAACCAGTGAGAGCTCAATATTGCAACACTACAACTTATACATTCTTATTCTCAATGACATCACAGTACATAATATACATCCCATACCAAGCATTCCTTGTCCCCTCATTGCCAGTCATCATGAGAAGGATGACCTACCGACCCCTCCTCCTTTAGTAATAGTACTGTAGAACTCCTGCTAGCCAGCAAGTAGGGGAACATAAGTGTGCTGCTTTCATTAATATGGTGGTTATGTGAGAATTTGTCTTGTGGATATTTGAAAGTGCTCAGTACCCTGTTAATGACTACAGTACTGCAGTCAGTGTGGGCATCAAAACCATCTCTATGAATTGCACAGCAGCATGCAGTTCTCTATACTGTCCATGGAGGCTCATAATAGAGCTGAAGCTACACCAAAGGTTTGGTATCATGCAGTATAATGCATAAATAATGGACATCCTGTGGTGTCCAGTTCTTGAGATGAGATATTACAGTATCCACTTTCATTATTACTATCATATGTATGACATGAATTATTCATTATCTGTATTGTTATGTTGTAAATGTAACACCAGAGTACTGGTAAGTTTGAAATTACCTTTATATTACACTTTAAAGTGCTACAGTATTGCATTCACCCTTTTTGTCTCTTACATATCTTTAGCTTCAGCTTAAATATCAACACTTTACATCAGCACCCATTTCCATTTCTTGGGATCTGTCTTGGCAGTATTGAATGTTTACATTACAGTTGCACAGAACTGCTTGGGCTGTGTTGCTTTCAGGTCTGTCAAACACGGTATAGATATTTTTTAATTTTTTCACATAAATAAAATACCGCAACTTTTTAAATGGCATGAGAATCTCTGTGAGATGTATTTACCAATTATTCTTAATGTACACCAGGAAACCATTTACTACGCTGGGTGGTAACATTATAACCAAATTTTGGTGCCTTTTTTTTTTTTATGCAAGAAAGAAGGAACCAAGGGCCATGGGCCCGCATACTGTTCCTTCCAAGAAAAAGTAAAAACAATACAAAAGAGAGCCAAATTCAAGATCCATTCATTTCGAGATGCCTGGACACACTGCGTTTGAAAGATTGGAGATCAGATTGGAGATCATAGGAAGCAGGGAATACAGACAGAGGGAGACAGTTCCAGAGTTGACCAGTTGCATAAATGAAGGACTGGGAGTAACGGTTAACTCTTGCATTAGAGAGTTGGACAGAAAAGGGATGAGAGTTTGTTGCTAGACGGGTACTATGTGCCTGTCGTAGAAGTGGAGGGATGCAAGCAGACAGTTCAGAGGAACAGTGACCATTGAAGTAGCGGTAGAAGAGAGATAAAGATGCAACAGTGTGGCGAAGAGACAAAGGTTGAAGGGAATCAGTAAGAGGAGGAGAGTTAATGAGACGAAAAGCCTTTGACTCCACCCTGTTGAGAAGAACTGCATGTGGGGAGCCTCCCCACACATGAGAGTTGTACTCCATACACGGGCGAATAAAACCCGTGTACAAGGTCAACATCTGTGCAGGGGTAAAGAAAGCTCGGAGTCGGGCCAGCACACCTAATCTCTTGAAAGCAGATTTCACAAGAGATGTAATATGTTCTTTCCAAGACAAATCCCGAGAGAATGAAACCCCTAGCATGTTCAAGGATGATGCAGGACCGAGCTGGACATTATTAAACATTAGTGGGTAATCCTGAGGAAGATTTTGTCGAGTTGATAAGTGTAAGAACTGAGTTTTTGATGCATTAAAAATAACAAGATTATTTTCACCCCAATCAGAGATATGAGCCATGTCAGACATTAGGTGTGCCATAGCCTCATCCCTTGTTTGCTGAAGTAACTGCTGAGATGGACGTTGTGGAAATCGAATGGAAAGGTGAAGGGTGGAATCATCAGCATATGAGTGGATAGGGTTAGATGTACAGCTTAGAAGGTCATTGATGAATAAAAGAAAGAGAATTGGTGATAGGACAGAGCCCTGAGGAACACCACTGCTGATAGGTCTAGGAGAAGAACGATGGCCGTCTACAACAGCAGCTATAGAACGACCAGAAAGGAAGCTAGAGATGAATGCACAGATAGAAGGATAGAAACCGTAAGAGGGCAATTTGGAAATCAAAGATTTATGCCAGACTCAATCGAAAGCCTTTGAGATGTCAAGTGCAATGGCAAAGCTTTCGCCAAAGTCCCGAAAGGAGGATGACCAGGAGTCTGAAAGGTAGGTGAGAAGATCGCCAGTGGAGCGTCCCTGACGGAACCCATACTGACGATCAGAAAGAAGGTTGTGACAGGAAAGATGCTTTAAAATTTTTCTGTTAAGAACTGATCCGAAAACTTTTGATACGCATGATGTTAAAGCAATTGGACGATAGTTAGAGGGTTGGGAATGGTCACCCTTCTTTGGGACTGGCTGAATGAGAGCAAACTTCCAGCAAGAAGGAAAGGTACAAGTTGAGAGACAAAGGCGAAAGAGTTTACCTAGGCAGGGTGTAAGCACAGAAGCACAGTTTTTGAGGACAACAGGGGTAATTAAGGCACTCCAGTCAGATTGAACTGGTGAAGGTTTATATCCAAGGGGTGGTTGGGGCTTATTGCTCACGTAATGCCACTCAGGGATGAGTGAGGTTGGTCACTCATCTAAAATGGCAGGACCAACTTACCTAGCCCCGGGTTCCTACGCTCCTCATGGGGTGACATAGAATTGGATGATGGATGGATGGATGGATGGTAAACTGTGTAGAAGATTGCTTGTTTGTTCTTTTGTCGTCACTATAACCATACATTTTCCAGCCAGACTAGTGAATACGAAAGTGGAAGAATGAAAGAAAAAGTTTGCTCTTGATATTAAACACCTAGGAAGATTTGTATATCCAGGAGATTGGTTAAAATTCTTGATAAATGTGTTCCTTCATTCAGAACACATACAAGGGAGAATACTCAGGAAGAAAACCAACCTCCTGGTGTAACATACCAAGCTCAAATTTGTGTGGTAAAATTAATGCAGGCCCCCCCCCCCAAATATACTGGGTGGCCCACAAATAGTGCTCCACTAAAAACCCACATGAAAGTCTCTTATGTGTTGCAGGGATGGTTCATTCAGCTGGTGTGGGTGTGGTTGTGTCAGTGGGAGTAGGAAATGAATGAAAGATGAAGAGTAGATACTGGGTAGATACTGATAACACCGACTGAGCCATTCTCACAACTTACAAGAAATCACTCAGCAGAGTGGAAGTGGAGCATTATGCATTATATATGGACCACTTGGTGTTTTTGTTGGTTCTGAAACTGGCTGTTATTGAGGCTGCTGGATGTGTGAGTGTTAATAACACTTTGCTCCATTTTTCAGTTATGATGGTGACAACACTGATGAAGATGCAAGGAGTGGTCAGGTAAACATGTGGGGTTATTTGACTCTGCATGGGGTGGGTGACATAGTTCAGGTTGACTGTGACCTCAGTGCAGAGAAGTATTTGATCATTTTAGAAGAGTTTTTCCTTCCATCCCTTGCAGTCAGGAAGTTCCCATTCCCTCCTGGCCCAGTCATTTTTGTTCATGGCCGTTGTCCAGTATATACTGCCCGGACAGTCCAACATTGGTTTGCCGGCAAAGATGACTTGTAGGTGGTTGAATTGCCCATCAGAAATTGTGATATGAATCCCATAGAGAACCTGTGGGGTAGGATTGTTCACAGCTGGGAGGCAAAGAAGGAGAGGTTTGGAGAGGAGGGGGAGATGATGGACAAGAAAAGGAGAAGATTGGAGAAGAAAGACAGAGAACTGGAGATGAAAGGGACATGATTGGAGAAGAAAGGGAGAGGACTGTAGAGGAGAGAGACAAGACTAGTGAGGAAGTGGAGAAGGCAATAGAGAAGCTTCTGTGTCACATGCAGTCCCAGTGGGAGGTGTTGCGTGGCAGTCCAGAGGTGGTCAGAACCTGCGGTGCATCCATGCCACAATGGCTGCAGGCAGTCGTTGACAAGGAGGGTGGATGGACAAGGTTCTCAAACTTCAGTTCTCAGTAAGGAAATATGAATTAATCACTTCAGTTCTATGATATAGTATTTATTTTGGGGGTACTTTGAAATTATTTTATTTGGCATAGGAGAGACTTCTCAGATTGGAAAGATTAAATACTATTTAGATTTCAGTGATTGGAGATACGAATAGAGAAGTAGGGAATGTGAAGGTGGATGGAGTAGTTGGTGAGTGGGTTGTGCCTGCAGAAGTGAATGAGAATGACAGTGCTCAAGAGGACATTTGTGTGGGGAAGGGGTTGATTATAGCCAATACCCTCTCTAGGCACAAAGTGATCCACAGGTATTGTAAAACCTCGATATAACGGACTTCAGTAGACTGGACTTCCCTTTTATCGGACTCGAGGAGCTACCGGACTAAACTCCTATACTGTATATCGGAAAAAGTCCAATATAGCCAGAAATCAGTCCGGACTGCCTGACAACTTCAGCTATGTTCACCACAATAAGACAAGTAAAAGACATGTTTTTCAGTGCACAGTACAGTATTATTATACCATTTGATTAATGTAGTGAAGGTATAACACAGTACAATACTGCAATGGTGGTGAAAACTACCGATGCAATCCGGACTAATGTCTGATATATCGGAAAAAGTCCGGATTAGCAGGGGTAAGTCCGGATGTCACTTTTATCGGAAAATCGCATATTTCGGACTGGCCTGAGCCCCAATTAGTCCGTTATAGTGAGGTCTTACTGTACTTGGTGAGTGATGAGAAAGGTTGGGGGGTGAGCTGAATGAACGGAAGTCAATGATTTATTATGTGTGTGTGGATGACAGAATGAGAAGGTATGTAATGGATGCAAGAGCATACAGTGGAGGAGTGGACTTTCTGCCCACCACTTGGTGGTGGTGAAAGTCAAGGTTCAAGTGCAGTGGAAGAATAGAAGGAGGGAAGGACAGGAGGAAGTAGTCCATACAAGGGGGATAGAAAGGTTGCAAGAGGATGGAAAAAAGATAAAATATAAGAGAGAACTGGAGGAGCAATTGGGTAAATATGATTTGGAGTAGATGGGGGAGGTGGATGGTGTGTGCAAGATTTTCATAGAAGATATCTGTGCTGCATGTGAGGTGGTATGTGTAGTGAAGAGAAGACAAAAGGGGGTGCAAGTAACAGCATGGTGGAATGAAGAGATGAGGCAAGCTGTTGCACCAAAGAAGACAGCATATAGTGAGTGGATAGGAAGCAGAGGCATGGAGGAAGTTGAGAGATGGAAGAGAGAGATGAAAAGATGAGTAAGAGAGAGTGAGAAGGGAGTGTATGAGGAATTTGGAAGAAATTTGAGTGTAAAGTGGAGGGAATGTAAGAAAATTTCCTGGAAGGAGGTAGAGTTAGGCAGGGTGATAAAGAAGTTAGTAGGGGAGTGAAAGATAAAAATGGTAGATTGATAGTGGAGCCGGGAGAAAAGTGAGCGGATGGAGAGAACACTTTAAGGAACTGTTAAACTTAGAGAATAAAAGTTATGCAAGTGTAAGTGGTTGAGGAATGGCTGGGAAAAGGAGGGTGGTGAGAAGGGAGGAAGAGATCAGTAGAAGGGAAGTAATGAAAGCAATGGAGAAAGTCAAAATGGGGAAAGCCCCAGGAATTGATGGAGTGTGTGGTGAAATGATGAAGCATGGGGGAGAGATAGTAGTCGAATGGATATGGAAGATGTGCAGATTAGCCTGGGAGGAAGGTAGAGTCCCTGAGGATTGGATGTCAGGTATAATTATAAAGGGGAATATGAAGTGTGTGGTAATCATAGGGGCATTTGTCTTCTTTGTGTAATTGCAAAAGTAATCTCTCTACTATCCGGACGTCCACTATCCGGATACATCACTATTCAGACATCGTAGGCTGTCCGACCCCCAAAATGCCCCAAAATTCGATAAAATCTGAAAAAAAATCTGATTTTTTGGGACCGCATCAGTTTGAATTTCCCGCGCGCGCTGACCAGCTGTGTTTTCGCGCCTCCCGCCTCTCTCACGGTCTCATTTCCCTCTCAGCTGCTGGCTCATCAACTTGCCCTGAACATGGCTCCTGAAGTGCTTGGTTTTGTGGTGATTCCCTACCTCCTGCAGGGCTTGCTGCTGCTCTGCACCTTCTTTATCGTGTGTGTGATGATGGCCCCGCCGCTTGAGAAGAGGAAGAAATTGGTGTTGACTCTGGAGAAGAAACGGGAGATATTGGAGAAGGTGGACGCTGGGTGGCTGACATCACGGATCTTCCGTGAATTCAACCTCCCTCGCTCCACTTTGTTTGATATCAAGAGGTCCCAAGACAAACTACAGCAGTACACGGCTGATTTCGCTTCGAAAACCAGACGGAACGTGGAGAGGAAGATGATGTTTACTCCTGAGTATGCAGACATTGACCGTTCCATGCTCATCTGGTATCAACAACAACGTGCTGCTGGTGTGTTGGTACGTGGAACGGAGCTGAAAGCTGCTGCCAAAAAGTTTGCAAGGCTACAGGACACCCCAGACTTCAAGACATCTGAAGGTTGGCTCTTCGCGTTCAAGTTACAACATGGACTTACCAACCGTAAGGTCCATGGCGAAGCTCTGGACGCTAACGACGAAGGAGTAGAAGAGTTTCGGCAGAAGGTGAAGGGCTTGATTGACAGGGAGGGCTTCACTCTCAATCAAGTCTACAACGCTGACGAAACTGGCCTATTTTATCGTTCAATTCCAACTAACACTCTCGCTGAGGAGATGGAGAAGCATGTACCTGGCCCCAAGCTCTCCAAGCAATGGGTGTCTGCTTTGTGCTGTGCAAATGCTAACGGCATGCACCGGCTCAAGCCCGTTATTTTTGGCCATGCAAAGTAGCCTCGGTGCCTTCGTGGGTTAATGGATGTCCTTCCTGTCATGTGGTATCATTCTCTGAAGGCTTGGTTCACAACCAAGATCTTCAGAGATTGGTTTCACCAACACTTTGTCAAGGAGGTCATTCATTATCAGACGGAGACACTGAAAATCCCACGCGACCAGGTAAAGGCCCTCCTGATTCTAGACAATGCACCTGCGCATCCGTCTGAGAACGAGTGCTGAAAATGGCCGCATTAGGTGTCTGTTTTTGCCACCTAATACGACTGCTGTCATCCAACCAATGGACCAGGGAGTGATTGTGGCAGCGAAGAGGCTCTACCGATGAAGGTTTTTGGACGAGGTGATGGTTGTCTACGAGGACGAGGACGATTGCAGTGAAGGACGGGACATGCGAGGACAAAAAACTGTCAAAAACCTTCGCCGATACAACCTCAAGTCTGCCATCTACAACTGGGCCAGTGCATGGAAGGAAGTCTCTGTCAAGACTCTAGAAAATGGTTGGTCTCGGCTGCTTCATGGAAGTGACGTGGTGCAAGATTTTGTAGGTTTTGATGTGGATGACTTCCATGCAAGGCTTCGTGCGGGTGGAGACAATGTGGATGTCGACGAAGTGTGTGAGTGGTTGGATGACGACGAGGGCGATCCTGGGTATCAGATTATGTCTGATATCGAGATCGCATCTACTGTTGCTCATGGAAGTGACGTGGTGCACGATTTTGTAGGTTTTGACGTGGATGACTTCCATGCAAGGCTTCATGCGGGTGGAGACAATGTGGATGTCGACAAAGTGTGAGAGTGGTTGGATGACGACGAGGGCGATCCTGGGTATCAGATCATGTCTGATATCGAGATCGCATCTACTGTTAGGTGAGGAGACTAGCACCAGTCGAGCAGGGCAGTACTCCCAAGGAGGATGGAAAGCTGATGACAGGGAGAGCTGAAGCTCCCGTTTCATCAGCCCTCAGGACTTGTTCTTGACCATCCTCCTTTGCTGAACTTTTTCAGTGTCTCAGTTACACAGAGAGTAGACCAGCATGCTCTCCAATACAAGTTTCTCTAACTGTCAGCACCAAACTACATACACGCTACACACTACACTTCCTTTTCAAAATTATCTCGAAAATGGCGCACAAAAATCATGCCTCGGAGTCCACAGGGGGGGGGGACCATAAAGGCCCCCACCATCCGCCCCTCTCCCGGTGACGACTCAAAGAGCTGCCTGGAGCCACTGTCTGACTCACTCCTTCTTCATTTCTGTAACATTCGCGGCCTTTCCTCTAACTTTCACGCTGTCGAGCACCACCTCTTCTCCTCTAAACCTCACCTTCTCTTTCTCACTGAGACTCAGCTGTCTGAGGCAACTGACAGCAAACCCTTTTCTGTATCCTCCTACTTTCTCTATTCTCGTTTCAAAGCCAAAGGTGGCTGTTGCGTATATGTACGCAACGTTCTATCTTGCTCTCGTGTTCCTGAACTTGATTCTTCTGAATTCTCTACTCTCTGGCTTTGGCTCTCCTGTCATTCTCCGACTAAATATATCTGTGCTGTTTACTTTTCTCCTAATTCTACTAACTATCAAAAATTCTTTGACTATCTTACTTCTACGATGGAACACATTCTATCCATTTCTCCTTTCTCTGAAATCTCCATTCTAGGAGATTTCAATGTTCACCACCACCTTTGGCTCTCCTCTCCTTTCACTGATCCACCTGGTGAACTAGCCTACATCTTTTCTATCCTTAATGACCTAGAGCAGCTTGTACAGCACCCTACCCGTATCCCTGACTGCCTTGGGGAGAGTTCCAACATACTTGATCTTTTCCTAACAACTAATCCTTCTGCTTACACTGTTCATCTTTTCTCTCCGTTGGGTTCCTCCGATCATAATCTTATTACCTTAACATGTCCAATCGCTCCAGTATGGCCCGTGGACCCTCCAAAGAAATGCCGCATAATCTTATTACCTTAACATGTCCAATCACTCCAGTATGGCCTGTGGACCCTCCAAAGAAATGCCGCCTGTGGCACTTTGGAGCTGCAGATTGGGAGGCCCTCAGGCAGTACTTTTTTGATTTTCCATGGAATGATTATTGCTTCCTTAGCTGGGAGCCATCTGAGTGTACCTTGCGCGTTACGGAGGTTATTCTCTCGGGCATGGAAGCATACATTCCTTTCTCATATCCTCTGACTAATGCAAGAAAGCCTTGGTTTAATCACGCTTGTTCTAATGCTGTCCGCAACAAGGAGAGGGCCTATAAGAGGTACCGGAGCCAACCCACCCCTGAATCACACCTTTTATATATTTCTGCCCGGAATCGTGCTAAGTCTGTTCTTCGCTCTGCTAAAAACAATTTCATCCGTGCTAAATGTTCCCAACTCTCCAACTCGAATTCTTCTCGCTCCTTCTGGCACCTTGCCAAAAACCTTTCTAACAACTTTACCTCATCATCCTTCCCTCCTCTTTTCTACTCTGATGGCTCTGTAGCTATTTCTTCTACTGATAAAGCAGATCTCNGCAGTTACTTCAACAAAAAAGGGATGAGGCTATGGCACACCTAATGTCTGACTTGGCTCGTATCTCTGATTGGGGTAAAAATAATCTTGTTATTTTTAATGCATCAAAAACTCAGTTCTTACACTTATCAACCCGACAAAATCTTCCTCAGGATTACCCACTAATGTTTAATAATGAACAGTTATGTCCTGCATCATCCTTGAACATGCTTGGGGTTTCATTCTCTCGGGATTTGTCTTGGAAAGAACATATTACATCTCTTGTGAAATCTGCTTCCAAGAGATTAGGTGTGCTAAGCCGATTCCGAACTTTCTTTACCCCTGCACAGTTGTTGACCTTGTACACGGGTTTTATTCGCCCGTGTATGGAGTACAACTCTCATGTGTGGGGAGGCTCCCCACATGCAGCTCTTCTCAATAGGGTGGAGTCAAAGGCTTTTCGTCTCATTAACTCTCCTCCTCTTACTGATTCCCTTCAACCTTTGTCTCTTCGCCGCACTGTTGCATCTTTATCTCTCTTCTATCGCTACTTCAATGGTCACTGTTCCTCTGAACTGTCTGCTTGCATCCCTCCACCTCTACGACGGGCACGTAGTACCCGTCTAGCAACAAACTCTCATCCCTTTTCTGTCCAACTCTCTAATGCAAGAGTTAACTGTTACTCCCAGTCCTTCATTTATGCAACTGGTCAACTCTGGAACTGTCTTCCTCTGTCTGTATTTCCTACTTCATATGATCTCCAGTCTTTCAAACGCAGTGTGTCCAGGCATCTCGAATTGAACGGATCTTGAATTTGGCTCTCTTTTGTATTGTTTTTGCTTTTTCTTGGAAGGAACAGTATACAGGCCTGTGGCCTTTGGTTCCTTCTTCCTTGCATTAAAAAAAAAAAAAAAAAAATCATGTCTGATATCGAGATCGCATCTATTGTTGCCGGTCCGAGTACCCAGCAGGAAGATTCCGATGAGGACAGCGACGATGATGCGGACTCCTCACGGCATCCCACTACTCCAACCATTCCGGGAACATGTGGAGTTCGTCCTTGACTACCTAGAACACCCGAAGTGCGACAGGGAGATGGGGCCCTTGGGACTTGTGGATGAAGTGCGAGCTTTCAAGCAGCGCATCATTAATCGTGAGAATCGTCATTGCTTGCGTCAATCAACCATTGACAGTTTTTTCAGGCCAGTCAACCCTGCCGTCGTCAACCCTCGCTCCACACCATTATCTCACCAAGACAGGCCTTCTAGCTCCGAGCCACAGCCCAGGACATCAGGCACGGCGGAATCACCACTGGATGTGAGTTTGCGGCTGTCTTCTGAGTCATCTGCAGTGGATAGCTTATCACCACGTCCCACCAAGGAGCCCCTGTGCTGCCTCCGTCAGCTCATCTCGGACTCTGACAGCAACTAAATTCTCCAGGACTCGTCACTAGACCACACGGGAATTTACAGTTATGTACAGTGCATTGAAGTGATGTGATTGTGAAAGGAAACGTTGTGGGAAGTGCTGGTGAGTGTAAAGTGCAGCAGAAGTGCCAAGGATTCTGTGAATTCCTTCAGGTGTCTCAGGTGCACCTTCTTACTGTCAGAGTCTGAGATGACCGAGTGGGTTATACATCAGGACGGTGGCATCATTCTCGTAAGTACTCTAACTTCATCAGAATTCCTTATTTTGTTCCTCCCATATCATTAACCTCATGCATAGACTGTGTGAAAGATGATTTCCATAATGATTTTCATGTCTAACCTGTTTTCAGCATGTTGTAAAGTGGTAAAAAATATCCATAAATGTAAATCATAATTTCCTGCTTTAAATTTATTTTTTCATTCATGGTTACCACTAGTATTGAAGTGCATCAGCTGTGAAAAAGGTGAATGCCATTGATTTGCGTGAAAGATGATTTCCGCAATGATTTTCATGTCTAACCTGTTTTCAGCCTGCTGTAAAGTGGTAAAAAATTCCCATAAATGTAAATCATAATTTCCTGCTTTTGATTTTATTTTTTCATGCGTGGTTACCACTAGTATTGAAGTGCACCAGCTGTGAAAAAGGTGAATGCCATTGATTTTCATGTCCGGTACCTAAACAAAGCTGCCAACTCAGTGAACAGCTGTGCTTAACTTACCTCAAATTCATCCTTTTTGGGTTAAATTTAAATGAATTCATTCTTTGTGTTCATTATTTTAGTGCACTAGCTGTGAAAAAGGTGAATGCCAGTGAATTTCATGTCTGGTCCTAACCTAACCTAACCATTTTCTGGTAACAATTTACATCATTTACTGTATTTGATGCTTTGTATCCAATAATTTAGTGCATAAAATGTGAGAAAAGATGATTTTCATAGTGGCTGCCACATCCGATACTAACTTACACTAAGCTGTCAACTTAGTGAACACCTATGCCTTACTTAACTCAGATTCATCATTTTGGGGTTAAAATAAAATGAATTCATGCTTTGTGTTCATGATTTTAGTGCATAAAAAGTGAGAAAGGGTGATTTCCATAGTGATTTCCATGTCCGATACTTACTTACACTATGGTGGCAAGTTGTGAGCACCTATGCCTTACTCACCTCTAAATCATCATTTTTTGGTTAAAATTCAATTAATTCATGCTTTGTGTGGATTATTTATGTGAAAGGGGACCTAAATAAGTGCAATACATGTCTGGTAGGGAGGTAGGAGGATGGTTTTCTGATTTAGGTTAGGTTAGGTTAGGGTCAGGAATGACCGGTGCTGGAGCTTCACGGCCACTCTCCGGACAAAACCACTGTCCGGACATGCCTTTGGCTCTTTTACGTCGGATAGTGGAGGGATTACTGTACAGTATATGGTAGGATACTTACTGATAGAGTTAGGGATATAACAGAGGAATTAACTGGAGAAGAATGGGGGTTTTAGGAAGGGAAGAGGTTGTGAAGACCAGATATTCATCTGTAGGTCTTTAGTGGAAAAGTTTTAAGAGAAGAGAAAGAAATTGTATACAGCCTTCATGGATTTGGAGAAAGCATATGACAGAGTGGATAGACAAGGAGTGTGGAAAATATTAAGAATGTATGGAGTAAATGGGAAGTTGCTGAATTCTGTGAAGAGTATGTATGAGGGGGCTAAGGATGTAGTGCATGTGGATAGTGAACTGAGTGAATCTTTCTATCTGAATGTTGGCAGCATTTGGAAACTTCCTGTATTGTTGTTTGCATGTGATACAGCATTATTAACTGAAGATGAAAGGGAACTGCAAGGCTTGGTGAATGAGTCTGGGAGTATGTGTGAGGAACAGGATCAAAAGGTGAATGTAGGGAAGAATAAAGTTATGGTCTTCGAGGGAAATGAAGTTACTGAATGTTGAGTGAGGTTGGATGATGAAGATATTCAGAATGTGAGTGCATTTAAGTACTTGGGTAGTGTGATGAGTAAGGATGGACGACGTTTGGAGGATGAAGTGCCTGAAAGCCTACAACAAGGATGAAATGTGACTGGTTCTTTGGAAGCAGTAATAAGAAGTAGGGAAGTGATCATGGAAGTAAAAAAGCCTTTGCATGATAATACAGTATTGTGATACCAATAATAATGTATGGAAGTGAAGCTTGGACCTTGTTGTAAGGACACAAGTGAAGAGTGAGAGCAGTGGAAATGAGTTATTTGAGAGGAGCATGTGGAGTTAGATGGAGAGACAGACTGACAATTGAGGAAGTGAAGGAGGGTTTTGGTGTGGATGTGGATGTGATAAAAAGCATTAGGAGAAATAAACTGAGGTGGTTTGGCCATGTGGAGGGGATGGAGAGTGAGAGACTATTGAGGAGAGTGTATGTGAGTGAAGTGGAGGGGGGGAGAGGGAGGGGGAGGCCAAGGATGATATGGAAGGATGGAGTGGAAAGATATATGAGAAAGGGGGGTGTGAGTTCGGGGGAGGGTGGTGAAATGGCGGGGGACAGGGTGACGTGGAGGCAGTTTGTTTGTGGCCAAACTTATGGGAAACAGATTAACTCTTCCACTGCTGCTGGTCTTCTTAAACAAAGTCATTTGGAAACAGCTGGAATCAAGATTCAGCTAAAAAAGTCACTGGATTCATTGGAATAAAATCTTGCTGCTGCTTAATGTATGTGGCTGTAGAGTTATTATTATCCTTTCACTAATTACTTTTCTGTTAGGTTTATCAGAAAGATCTGGTTTACACATCCTCTTTTATGAAGCAGGTGGGGGTGGGAAAGGAGGTCTGGATGGTGGTGATGGTGATGGTGGTGATGACGTTACTTTTGAAAAGTGGAAAAAGTTGTATGCTGCCTTCATGGATTTGGAGAAAGCATATGACAGTAAACAAATGAGGAATGTGGGAAGTGCTGAGAGTACTGTATTCAGAGTACAGTAAATGGGATTCTGTTAAAATGCTGTAAAGCATATGTATAAGGATGTAAGGGCAGCAGTGCAAATAGAAAATAAACAAAGCAAATTCTTTTATTCTAAGGGAAAATTGAAAAAGGATTGTGTCATGTCTCCATTGTTGTACGGTATATTTATGAATGGTGTAATAAAAGATAAATGGTAGGGGAGTGGATGTTGAGCGTTCTTAGTGTGGAATTGCCTGCATGGTTATGCTAATGATATCATTTTGTTATGTGAAAATAATTTGGAGTTACCAGATGGTGAATGAACCTGGAAATGAATACTAAAACCAGAATTTGAAAATGAATATAGCCAAGGATAAAGTCATGGTTTTTGAAAGAAAGGAAGTCACTAAATGTGTAGCAAAGTTGAATGATCAGTAAATAGAGAATGTGAGCATCTTAAGTGTGATGAGCAGGAGGGAAGGAAGCTTGCATGTACACTGAAGACAGTGCCAAGGTAGAGGCAAATGATCATGGGAGCAAACAAGTTGTTGCACAGGATTGTGATCCCCATACTAATATATGGACTTTGTTGGAAGGATACAGGTAGAAAGTGAAGTGAATGGAAATGAGCTGTTTGAGAGGAGTTTGGAGTTGCACTGAGAGACAGTGATAAATGAGGAAGTTCAGGAGCATTGTGGTGTTGATGTGGATGTGCTGTAAAAAGTTGGGATTACCCTGAGATGGTTTGACCATCTGGAGTGACAGGAAGATGAATGACTAAGAGAGTGTTAGTGAGTGAAGTGGATTGAGAAGGGGGAGCATGAAATACCTTGGATGAAGTTGAGGAATGGGCTGGAGAAGACTATGAGTAAGAGTGATGTGGGATGGATGGAGGATTGCCTGATGATGGAGGATGACAATGTGTACACAATTTTTTTTTTTTTTTATGTGTCCAACTCTGGGCATAGGCTTCACAGCCTGCTATCGAGGCCCAGTAGTCCTCCTACATACCACATGCCTCTACATGTCATGTGACCATCCCCTCCAGAATTAAGGCATCTGGCTTTAGGTAGGTACAGTACATTAGATAGAAAAAAGTACAGGTAAGTTAATCTCTTCATTATGATAGTATGAGATGGTACTCCTTCATAGACTATATACAATACAAGACATCAAGAGGCACTGCATCCCCAGACTCCACATACTTAGAAAAGTTATAGGGACTTACTTTCGGCTTTGAAAAGAAGCACTTCCTACTCCACAAGCAGTGAATTAGAACAGTGTCGTTCTATTCCTCTGCAGCATGGTCCCTCATCCTATGTAGCACCCACAACAACACTTTGAAGGTCATATAGAACAATGCTGTATTCACCACCACTGGCTGCATGAGTACCACTGTCACAGCTCACTTATGCTTCAAAACCAAAGTCTTCCTTGTTAGAGAACATGTTGAAATGAGGGGCTTACAGTTCTGTGCATCAGACTATGGCACCCACAGCACCCTTCATTATATGACAGTGCTGCACAGCACAACAAGACTATCTATATATCGCCAGATGCCTTAATCCCGTAAGGGGGAGCCACAAATAAATCACCTCCATGTTGTCCTGTCCCCTGCCCTTTCATTGTCCTACTCCCAGCTCACACACCCCTCTCTCATATACCTCTCCACTCCAACTCTTCATCTCATTCTTGGCCTCCACGTCCCTCTCCCCCACTCCACCTCACTCACATACACTCCTCATCAGTCTCTCTCTGTCCATCCTCTCCATATGGCCAAACGACATCACTGTATTTCTCCTAATGTTTTCTATCACATCTACATCCACATCACAGTGCTATTTCACTTCCTTTGTCAGTCTGTCTCTCCATATGACTCCAAATGCTCCTCTCAAATAACTTATTTCCACTGCTGTCACTCTTCACATGTGTCTGTCCAACAAGGTCTAAGCTTCACTTCCATTTGTCAGAGTTGGTATCACAATACTGTCATGTAGCGACTTGTTTACTTTCATGCTCATTTCCCTGTTTCTTATCACTGCTTTCAAAGAACCAGCAACCTTTCTTCCTTGTTGTACCCTTTGAAGCACTTCACCCTTTAAACTTCCATCCTCACTCATCACACTACCCACGTACTTAGGCGCACTCACATTTTCCATTTCCTCATCATCCAACCTCACTGTATGTTCAGTGACTTCATTTCTCTCGAAGACCATAACTTTACTCTTCCTTACATTCACCTTTAGATTCCGTTTCTTCCTCACTATCCCAAACTCATTCACAAAGCTTTGCAGCTCCCCATCGTCTTCACTTAATAACACAATATTATCTGCAAACAACACTACAGGGAGTTTCCAAACACTACCTCTCACATTAGGGCTGCTCCAACATCCACTGCCCTACCTTGTATCTCTTTCATAACCCCATCCTTATACAGATTGAACAACCATGGAGACATGACACATCCCTGTTTCAATCCAACCTTCAGATAGAAAAATTCACTCAGTGGTAGGTGGGGGCACTCATCATCCACTCACTTGATGTAGTGCTGCTCTGGGTGTTTGCCCTTCTCTCTCTGCCATCCTTCCTCTTCTGTCTTTCTTTCCTTCATTCTCTGCCTACAGGTGACTATACTCCCTCTTCTGTCTTTCATACCTTCATTCTTTCCTCTTCCTTCTGCCTATGGGTGACTCTACACTGAGTGACAAGCCAAATGGTTTCCTGTACACTAGGAAACCATTTACTATGCCGGGTGATAACCATATAACCAAGTTATGGCTCCTGGTGGTTTAGTGGGTAATTAAGGTGCTCCAATCAGATTGAGCCTGTGTAGGTTTATATCCAAGGGGTGGATGGGGTTTATTGCTCATGTAATGCTACTCAGGGATGAGAGAGACTGGTCACTCTCATCTAAAATGTCAGAACTAACTTGCCTAGCCTCGAGTTCCTACGCCCCTCTATGGGGTGACATAGGATTGGACGATGGATGGATGGATTGATTCACTGTCCACATGCACTGCAGCCTGAGCACCCTCATACATACTCTTTGCAGCATTCATCAATTTCCCATTTACTCCATGTATTTTTAATACTTTCCACAGTCTTTGTCAGTCCACCCTGTCATATGCTTTCCCCAAATCCATGAAGGCTACATACAACTTCTTTCCCTTCTCTAGAAACTTTCACATTAAAGACCTAAGAATGAATATCTGATCTACACAACCTATTCCCTTCCCAAAACCTCCCTGTTCTTCTCCAACTAATTCCTCTGTTATACCCCTAACTCTGTCAGTAAGTATCCTACTATATACTTTTCCTGTTACACTAAGAAGACAAATGTCCTATGATTACCACACAATTCATTTTCCCCTTTGTACAGGGGAATAATTATACCTGATTTCCAGTCCTTCAGGACTCTGCCAATCTGCACATCTTCCACATCCATTCTACTACTATCTCTCCCCCATGCTTCAGCATTTTATTGCACACTCCATCACTTCCTAGGGCTTTCCCCATTTTGACTTTCTTAATTGCCTCCAGAACTTCCATACTACTGATTACTTCCTCTCTTCTCACATCCCTCCTTCTCCTAGCCATTCCCCAACCACTTATACTCACGTTACGTTCATTCTCTATGTTCATCAGTTCCTTAAAGTGTTCTCTCCATCTACTCACTTTTTCTCCTTTCTCCACCAGCAATCTACCATTTTTATCTCTAATACCCCGACTAACTTCTGTGACACCCTGTCTAACTCTCTTTACCTCTTTCCAGAACATTTTCTTACATTCCCTCCACTTTACACTCAAATTCCTTTCAAATTCCTCATCCACTCACTTCTTACTCTGTCTTATTAATATTTTTACTTCTCTCTTCCTTTCTACATATAACTCCCTCTTTTGTCTCTCAACTTCCTCCACACTTCCATTTCTCATCCACTCACTACATGCTTTCTTTTTTTGTGCCACAGCCTGTCTCACCTCTTCATTCCACCATGCTGTTCCTTGCACCCCTTTTGTCTTCTCTTCACCCCACACTCCACCTCATGTACTGCACAGATTTCTTTTGTGAATATCTTGCATGTACTTTCCCTGTCCCCCATCTGCTCCAAATAATATTTATGCAATTGTTCCTCGACTTCTCTCTTATATTCTGCCTTTCATTCCATCCTCTTGCAACATTTCTACCCTCTTTGTGTGAACTACTTCCTCCTGTCCTTCCCCTCCTCTATTCCTCCATTTCATATGAACCTTGACTTTCACCACCACCATGTGCATGTGATGGTCAGAGAGTCCATTCATCCAACCTCTATATGCTCTTGCATCTATTACACACCTTCTCATTCTGTCATCCACACACACATAATCAATCATTGCCTTCCTTTCATTCAGTTCACCACCCACCTTTCTCATCACTTGCCATGTGTGCTTGTGGATCATTTTGTTTTTAAAGAGGGTGTTGGGGTTTCCTGTACACTAGGAAACCATTTACTATGCCGGGTGATAACCATATAACCAAGTTATGGCTCCTGGTGGTTTAGTGGGTAATTAAGGTGCTCCAATCAGATTGAGCCTGTGTAGGTTTATATCCAAGGGGTGGATGGGGTTTATTGCTTATGTAATGCTACTCAGGGATGAGTGAGGCTGGTCACTCTCATCTAAAATGTCAGAACTAACTTGCCTAGCCTCGAGTTCCTACGCCCCTCTATGGGGTGACATAGGATTGGACGATGGATGGATGGATTGATTCACTGTCCACACGCACTGCAGCCTGAGCACCCTCATACATACTCTTCACGGCATTCATCAATTTTCCATCTACTCCATGTATTTTTAATACTTTCCACAGTCCTTGTCTGTCCACCCTGTCATATGCTTTCCCCAAATCCATGAAGGCCACATACAACTTCTTTCCCTTCTCTAGAAACTTTCACATTAAAGACCTAAGAATGAATACCTGATCTACACAACCTATTCCCTTCCCAAAACCTCCCTGTTCTTCTCCAACTAATTACTCTGTTATATCCCTAACTCTGTCAGTAAGTATCCTACTATATACTTTTCCTGTTACACTAAGACAAATGTCCTATGATTACCACTCAATTCATTTTCCCCCTTGTACAGGGGAATAATTATACCTGATTTCCAATCCTCCGGGACTCTGCCTTCCACCCAAGCCAATCTGCACATCTTCCACATCCATTCTACTACTATCTCTCCCCCATGCTTCAGCATTTTACTGCACATTTCATCACTTCCTAGGGCTTTCCCCATTTTGACTTTCTTAATTGCCTCCAGAACTTCCATACTACTGATTACTTCCTCTCTTCTCACATCCCTCCTTCTCTTAGCCATTCCCCATCCACTTATACTCGCGTTACTTTCATTCTCTATGTTCATCAGTTCCTTAAAGTGTTCTCTCCATCTACTCACTTTTTCTCCTTTCTCCACCAGCAATCTACCATTTTTATCTCTAATATCCCGACTAACTTCTGTGACACCCTGTCTAACTCTCTTTACCTCTTTCCAGAACATTTTCTTACATTCCCTCCACTTTACACTCAAATTCCTTTCAAATTCCTCATCCACTCACTTCTTACTCTGTCTTATTAATATTTTTACTTCTCTCTTCCTTTCTACATATAACTCCCTCTTTTGTCTCTCAACTTCCTTTTTTTGTGCCACAGCCTGTCTCACCTCTTCATTCCACCATGCTGTTCCTTGCACCCCTTTTGTCTTCTCTTCACCCCATACTCCACCTCATGTACTGCACAGATTTCTTCTCTGAATATCTTGCACATACTTTCCATGTCCCCCATCTGCTCCAAATATTTATGCAATTGTTCCTCCACTTCTCTCTTATATTCTGCCTTTTGTTCCATCCTCTTGCAACATTTCTACCCTCTTTGTATGAACTACTTCCTCCTGTCCTTCCCCTCCTCTATTCCTCCATTTCATATGAACTTTGACTTTCACCACCACCATGTGATGGTCAGAGAGTCCATTCATCCAACCTCTATATGCTCTTGCATCTATTACACACCTTCTCATTCTGTCATCCACACACACTTAATCAATCATTGCCTTCCTTTCATTCAGTTCACCACCCACCTTTCTCATCACTTGCCATGTGTACTTGTGGATCATTTTGTTTTTAAGGAGGGTGTTGGCTATCACCAACCCCCTCTCTGCACGAACGTCCACTAGAGCACTGCAAGTCTCATCCATTTCTGCAGGCACACCCCACTTACCAACTACTCCTTCCACCTTCACATTCCCTACTTTTCCATTCATATCTCCAATCAAAAACACTCTCATTTCTTTCAGACTTTTCCATACACACTTCCACATCTGTCTAAGACTCTTCTTTCACTCTGCTTGCTTGATCTTGCATTGGCGCATACACACACACAATCGCCCACATCTGTAGTCCATCTTTCAGTCTTGCCCACACAGCCCTTGAGCCAACTGATCCATACTCTCTTATATTCTCCTTCCATCTCTTGCACACAATGCACACTCATTCTTTTGCCCTCTCATTCTCACCCACTCCTTCGCATATATCCCATCCATACTCCCATTCTCGCACACTCACCTTGCCATTTAGTTTCAGTTATTCCACATATGTCCACTTTTGCACCCTCGAGCACCTGGACAATCTCTCTCACTTTCACCTCATCATTTGGACCTCTTATATTCAGTGTCGCAGTCCGTACCATGTCCTTTGTTTGGTCCTAAGTTGTCACCTGTTGGTCAGTCCCGGTCCGAGGCATCTTGTTTGTATTTTTAGTTGTTTTCCGAGGAGGGGCACTAACCTCCACCAACCTACTTTTTGTCACATAGGGAACACATATTGGTTAGTTATAAGGTTACCTCCCAGCATTTTCAATTATTTCCTGGTTTACATGAAATCATTTGGCTTGCCACTGAATGTAGAGCTAGTCAAACATGACCAGACCCTCTTCAGCAACATCCCACCTTCAGACACTCTGAAACTAGCAGTGAAGTAACACTACTCATGTCATGTGCTGGGAATACAAAACTTTGACCAGAACACTCAAACTACAAGTCTTCCACTCCCAGTATTCACTTATCAGAGGTATTCTTAAGTACAGTAGAGTAGATCAGGTTTGCGTAGCTAGACTTAGATAAGGACATCATCCAGCCCTCCTCAGATGACACATGCCTCATTTGCAGAATGAGCCCACACAACATGACACACATTTTAAAACACTGCCACACTAAGAAGCAGACAGAAAACCTGTGCGACCACCCGATATGGGCAGTTGCTTGCCTACGATTGATGGATCTTCTGGGCCAGGCACGACTGGGGTAGAGCAACAACATCAGTAGTTACAAGAGGTGTGCCTTTAGTCATACTGATTTATATATGTGGTGTCTTTGTTCTGCAAGGGTTAATCTGTTTTAGAATTCTATATTTGAGGTTTCACGTTGAGGATACTCTTGCTGTTTATTCTGTTATACTGTAGACGCTTATTATTATTTTATAATACTCTGAACTACAGCAAGGTTTATTGTAGCTGTCACCTTTGTCATCTTTGATTTCTTTTATCTGTTAAATTCAGAGTAGATAACAGATTAATTGCCATAAAGTTCAAGTACAGTACTACAGTACTTACAAAAATGATTTGCTAGAGTTTTTCCAATTTGCAGTACAGGTTGTAAGGTGAAAAATTGCAGTATTTTGGAACCCAGCTTTGACTCACACAGTAGTGAGGACTGTTTGTATTTGCTAAAACTGAAGGAAACTCCATTGTAGGTGAGAATTTTAATTGTAACTTAAAAAATAATAATACTGTACTATAATTTTTAAAATGTATACCCTATAAAGGAAAAAAAAAAATGACATTTTCTTGCAGTGATGTGCTGGCAAAGAGTTGGACATCTGTAAGTTGATGGCTGGGGAAGGAGGGAGGATGAGAAGCTGGGACCCTCAAGCCATGTCTGTCATTGTAACAGCTGTACCAGACTGAAAACAGAGAAGCTTGGACAGGATGGAAGATGAGAATGATGAGGCTCACCATTCCACCCACACACCATTGCACCATTCCTGACCCAATCCTTAGGTGGAAACAAGGTCAGGATGATGATTTTGATGAATACCAATATGAAGTGTTCAGGACCAGTGTTGGGCAGCCTTGGCCCTTACTTGGGTACCCCATTTATTATACACATTTTTTTATATTCTGAGTTTAATTAAACCTTTGGAAGGACTAGAGAAGTGAACATGGAAGTAAAGTTGTTGCATGACAGCAATGTAATTCCCACACTGACATATGAAAGTAATGCTTGGTCTTTGCTGCAAGGACAGAAGTCAATAGTGTGTGAAAATGAGTTGTCTGAGAGGTTAGTGTGGAGTTATGTGGGGAGACAGTAAGGTAAATAAGGAAGTCTGAGAGCATTGTGGTGTTGATGTAGATGTGCAGGAATGTGTTTAAAGTACCCTGAGATGGCTTAGCCATGGAAAGTGGGTGGAGGAGTGAGATACTGATTAGGAGTGTATGTGTAAGTGGGTGGAGGAAGAGATGCGGAAAGTGAGACAGTACGAGGTACTGTAGGTGGAAGGATGGGGTGGAGAGAGATGTGAATGAGAGGACGGGACAACATGAAGGCAATTTGTCTGTGGCCACCTCTTACTAGATTAAGGTGTCCGACTGTAGATAGACAGACAGTTTGATTGATGGTAGGAGATCAAGAGGAAGCAGTGAGATGGAAGGAGGGAGTGGAGGGGGAACATGAGGGATAGAGACCTGATGTAGGAGGAGGAAATTGACAAGAAGTGGTGCCAACTCATCTGAGTAGCTGACCCCTCATGTTGGGAAAACGATGGAGAAGAATACTTTTTATTACCTTTACATCCTGGTGGCATAATAGTCAGAATATCCCAGTTGGAGTGACTGCCTTGCATAGGTAAAATCTCCAAGAGGTGACTTGAGGCATTTTTTTTATCATGTTTTACCATCAGGTGGAATTGGATGGTCATTTACCCTTGAATGTATTGGACTATAGTAGCCTAGCCTTGGGCCACTGCACCTCAAAAAATGATAGTATAGGTTTTTTTATTTTTATTATTACTGTATTACAAGATCTGGTCAGAAAGTTTATGCCCTCATTTTTTTTTTCTCACCAACCAGTTGGAGGGTAGTGGCGGGGTTTTGTGTAGCGCACTGCAGGACCTTCATGTACATGCATGATTAATGCCAGCTACCATGAGTGATTCAGTGGTTGTCAGTCAACCTGTGTTCGTGGTCGCAGGGCCTTGCAAGCGTGGGGGGAGGGGGAGGTTTGAGGGTTTAACCCCTCCCATTTGGAAAGAATAAAAAATTTGAATAAGGATAATATCAAAAATGCAACTCATTAAATCAATTAAATCCTTTTCAGAATGTTACAAGATAGAAAAATAATAGAGAAAGAGTTAAAAAGTTGTACAAAATATAAGGAAGAATGAATAGGAGTGTTCACAAACTCCCCGAAGTTGCCAGTCTTCACCCGATAATTTTAAAAATAAAACCACAGTCAACTAAACTATTGTTTTGTGTCTGCTTTATTGCTTTGTGAGTAAACTATGTTATGAAAAAAAAAAAAATTTTCAACCCCCCCTCCCCCCTTTAAAAAATCTTAGGCATGGCCCTGCATGGTTGTGCACCTTACGCTTGTCACAGTCCCACACTTGTCACCATGACTGAAAAGTAAAACAATATTACTATGTCAAATTTGGCCAAAAACTAGGTGAATCCCAAGTTGAAATTATCAAGGTCAAGCATGTTTTTAGAAATGAAGCCATAAGGATAACGCAAATAAAGGAGTGATACAATCGCTTAAAAAATGGCTGAATGTCAGTCGAGAGCGATGCACGTCCTGAGAGGCCATCAACAAGCAGGAGTGTTGGAAATGAAAAGAAAGTCTGTGATTTGGTCATGGGAAATCGTTGGTTGACTGTCAGAGAAATTGCTAATGAAATTGGAATCAGCGATGCATCAGCACACAAAATTTTAAAGGATGATTTGGACATGCGAAGAACTGCTGCCAAGTTCATTCCAAAGCTCCTTTCACGTGAACAACAAGCTTTGTGGATGAACATTGCTCAAGACATGTTGGAGTGTGCAAATCACGATCCGGACATTCTGAAGGCTGTTATCACTGGAGATGAGACTTGATCGTATGAGTAATACCCAGAAACCAAAGCACGGTCATCCCAATGTAAACATGCAGGGTTGCCTTAGCCAAAAAAAGCATGACAGGTCTGCAGCAAGGTGAAATGCACGTTGACAATTTTTTTTTGACTACCGTGGTGGTGTGCATCATAAATACCAACCAGAAGGTCAGACTGTCAGTAAACATTACAGTACTACCTTGATTTTATCTGTCATCTTGGTGATGCAGTTTGATGAAAGAAGCCATACCTTTTGAAAGTTAGCAGCTGCACCATGACAATGCCCCTGCCCGTTCTTTTCAACTGATTCAGTTTTGGCCAAGCACAACATCCTGCACATCCGGCAGACTCCTTGTTCACTAGACATGGCTATGTGCAACTTTTGGTTTTTCTCCAAGCTCAAAACTCTGCTGAAGGGTTCCCAGCTTGAGATGAGATCATGAGATATGCTATGAAGTACCAGCAGGAGATACCGAAAACCAACTTTGAAAGATGTTTCAGGCAGTGGAAGGAATGCTGGGCTACGCTTGTCAAGTCAGAAGGGGCCTACTTTGAGGTGAATTAGTGTCCTAGCTCAAATGGTTAGCTATTTATTTTTTTAGAGCCTAAGGTTGGATACTTTCTGAACAGACCTCATATTATTATAATTATAATTATTATTATATATTTTTTAAAGGAGTCTAAGTGCCTGGGTCTAGGATACACAGTCCAGTATAAAGTCACCCATGTGTAAACTGTTTAGCTTAGCCACAGGTCCTTCTGCTTCTGGTAAAGATAGACAATGCAGATTTGGGTTATAAGATAGGGGGATGGGGTTGTTGTTGTTGTTGTTCCTGATTATGTCTGGTGGTGGCCTCAGACTCATTTGGTCATGAGGTTGATGGATTACAGGCTCTACCTTTCTCTTGCAACCCACCATCCTTGTTTCCGGGGATAGAGTGGGAGCTCTGGGACCTTTCTATCACCAGACAGTGGATCTGCCCATGTGAAAGCCTTTCCAGCAGCAACTGGACCTTCTTTATGTCTGCACAGCTGTTGACATTATGCAGGGGTCTTATTTGTCCCTGTGTGGAGTACAACTTGTGTGGGAGGGAGGGCCCACCTACAGCTTTTCTCAACAGGGTGGAGTCAAAGGCTTTTAGTCTCATTAACTCCACTCCTCTCAATGCCTGGACATATTTGCCCCCAAACATTGCTTGGGACATTGCTCAAAGCATTGTCATGATATGTTCGCATTCATGTTCGAAGCACCATTGTCCTGAAAATGCTTAAAACATTGTTTGGAAACCTGTTGGTAGCTCTGGTGTGGATGTTTCCTGCACCGGGCATAAATGTAGCTGTGCAGTTAAATCCAAATTGATTGTGAAATATATCGCTATATATATGGGTTTTCAATAAATGGTCCATAGTTATGAGCTCAGCTCTCCTGATGGCCCAGCTGCTATACATGTATGTATGTGTGTTGCCATTTATACATCATTATGAACACTCAAGTAGAATCGTCAGTATCGTGCCTCTCTTACATCATTGGTGGCCCAGACATTGTTATTACAAAATTTATATGGTACACCTTCCTACTCCCTCCCACCCCCTAACAATAGCCACCGTCTCTCACAGTAAAATGATACATACTGTACTGTATTAATATATGGTAATGTCCATTCCAGAGTAGGCAGAATAGGGGTATGCAACAGGGGGCATCTACGGGTGGTCCACAGCACGTGCAGGACAGCCATGATGATGCGGGGGAGAACGTGGAACAGGTGTCCAACAGTGGAGAGCCAGATATGACTGCATCGAGCACACAGAAGCCTGTGCCGGGCACATCCAAGAGGAATGCGAAAGCCATGGCAAAGGAAGCCTACGAGGTTATGAAATCAGTAAAACACTAGTATGCCATGCATGATGAATGACAAATATTCGGCAATTTAATTGCACTTCAACTTAGGAGACTTTCAACACAACATGCCAGGAACACGGTGTGAAATATGATACGGAACATATGAGCAAGAGCAGTATGATTTCCCACCTGGCTACAATAACATGCCACAGCGATCTACACAATACACAGCAACATGACAGTAATAATACATGAGGTTTTAGTCCAGCAACAGCTGTCCATGACAGTAATAATACATGAGATATTAGTCCGACAGCCAGCTTTTGTGTTTTATGCCGGTCATGGGGCACCAATATTTTTGTCTGTCTATTTATCTATTGCTAGATGCCTCAGTCCCTTAAGGAGTGGCTACAAACACATTGCCTCCACTTTGCTCTGTCCCCTGCCATTTCACTGCCCTCCCCCCAGCTAACACCTCCCTCTCTCATATACATCTCCACTCCATTCCTCCATCTCATCCTTGGCCTCCCCCTCCCTTTCCCACCCTCCACTCCCCTCACATACACTCTCCTCTTTGGTCTCTCACTCTCCATCCTCTCCACATGGCCAAACCACCTCAGTGTATTTTTCTTAGCGCTTTCTATCACATCCACATCCAAACCACAGTGCTCCTTCACTTCCTCATTTGTCGCTATGTCTCTCCATGTAACTCCACGTGCTCCTCTCAGATAACTCATTTCTGCTGCTTTCACTCTTGACTTACATCCTTCATACAAGGTCCAAGCATCACTTCCATATGGTAGAGTTGGTATCACAGTACTATCATGCAGTGACTTTTTTACTTCCAGGTGGGTCTGGAGCTAGCTGTGTGGCTAGAGTGAGGAGCTGTTGTCTCTCCTGACATTGAGAGGGCACTCCCTCCATGCTAAAGGATCCTTGTATGTGGCATGTATTAGAAATGTAATGCTGTATGGTAGTGAGACCTGGATAGTAAAGGAAGGGGATATTTGCATGCTCAAACGTACAAAAATGGCAATGATTAGGTGGATGTGCAGTACGTCCCTGAGTGCGAGGCCTGGGGGGCCTAGGTTTACAATGGAAGAGTTGAGAGGTAGAATGGGACTGGAGTATATTGGTGCTGTGATGAGGAGAGGTAGATTGAGATGGTTTAGGGATATGGAGAGGATGGGGGATGATAAATGGGTGCAGAAAGTGAGACGAGGTAGACTGAGATGGTTTAGGCATGTGGAGTAGATTGGGAATGATAATTGGGTGCAGAAAGTGAGATGTGTTATTAATGTTAGGGGTAGGGTTGCGAGAGGTAGACCTAAATAGACCTGGGATGAAGTCATTGAGTGTGACCTCAGCTGCCAGAGATCAAGCAGCATGGAGAGCCCCCATCATGTGACCAAAGCTGATGCATGAAAGCGTGTTGGAACCTTTAAAAACAAAACAAAAGAAAACGAATGATCGCTTCCATATTTCTCATCACTGCTTTCAAAGAACTGGCAACCTTTCTTCCTTGTTGCACTGTTTCAAGCACTTCATCTTCCAAATTTCAATCCATACTCATCACACTAACCAAGTACTGAAATGCACTCACATTTTCCATTTCCTCATCATCCAACTTCACTGTACATTCAGTGACTTCATTTCTGTCGAAGACCATAACTTTACTCTTCCCTACATTTGTCTTTCGATTCTGTTTCTTACACACATTCCCAGATTCATTCACTTAGTCATGCAGTTCCCCTTTGTCTTCACTTAACAATTCAGTATCATCTGCAAACAACAGTACAGCAAGCTCCTAACGCTGCCCTCTCCAATTAGGATCATTCCAACATCCACTGCCCTGCCGTGTGCCTCTTTCATAACCCCATCCATATACAGATTGAACAGCCATGGAGACATGACACATCCCTGTTTCAATCCAACTTACAGATAGAAAAATTCACTTAGTTCACTATCCACACACACTACAGCCTTAGCACCTTCATACACTCTTCATGGCATTGAACAACTTCCCATGTACTTCGTATATTTTTAGTATTTTCCCCATTCCTTGTTTATCCACCCTGTCATGTGCTTTTTCAAAATCCATGAAGGCCGCATACAATTTCTTTCCCTTCTCTAGAAACTTTTCCATGAAAGACCGAAGGATGACTGTCTGATCTATACCTCATCCTTTCCTAAAACCTCCCAGTTCTTCTTCAGTTGATTCCTCTCTCATTCTCTAACTCTGTCATTGAGTATCCTATCATATACTTTTCCTTTCACACTACAATAAGAAGACAGTTGCCCCTGTGATTGCCACACACATCTTTTTCTCCTTTTCCACTGTCATCATCATCTGGACCTCCTTTCCTACTCTAGAGCAGGGTGAGTAGTAGCAGTGTCCAGACAGCCAAAGTTTGCCCAGTTCAGTAAGTCATGCTTCCATTCACTCATCATTCAAGCCCTCAGAATCCTTGCTCCATCAGATAGGTCAAAAAAATTTCACCGCTTGTGTAGCTTCTAGTATACCTATCTGATAGGGCCAATCTGAATACCGTTACGTTAAAGACGGGGTGCCAAATCCTTAGTTGTGTGCTTCTGCGCACAAAATTCATTCATCCAACTCAGTCTCTTGTCAGTCCCTTTGCCTCACCAACTTCCATACTTCTGTTCCTCACACACTCATCCACCATATCCCTCCACCTTCTTCTTGGCCTACCTCACCTCCTCTTTCCTTCATATTTGCTCAGATATACCTTTTTCACCACTCAATTGTCATCCATTCTCTCCACATGACCGTACCATCTCAGCACACCCTCTTCGATTCTGATGTCCACAGACTTCCTCACTCTGCATCTTTCACGAATTACATTATTCCATATGTTATCCACTGTCTGTACTCCACATACATTCCTCAGCAGTCCCATCTCCATTGCTGTCACTCTTGGCTTTTCATTTTCATGCTACACCATAGTCTCACATCCATATGTTAAAGTTGGCACTAACACTCCTTCATGTAAGCCTCGCACAGCTGCAACACTTAAGCCTCTGTTTCTTATCAAGGCCTTCATAGCACCAGCTACTTTCCTTCCTTGTTTCACTCTTCTTTCAACCTCTTTTGCACATTTTCCTTTCTTTTCTGTCACTGTATTCAGGTAGTTGAACTCTCTCATCTATTCCAGTCTCTCCCCACTCACTGTAAAATCACACTGGGAGTCACCTTCAGTCTCAGTAACCATCACTTTACTCTTTTCTACATTTACTCTCAAGGCACGACACTCACAGACATCTACAAAACTCTGCACTAATCTACGAAGCTCTTGTCCGGTAATTGCAAGTAGCAGTGCATCATCAGTGTCAGAAAAGGCAAACCACACTCATCGGCCTCACACCGTAAACTGCCCAGGCCCCCGGCTGCATACCGCAGGACCCTTCCAGTGACGTAGCCACTCGTGACGCCAAAGGTGTGTGTGCGCACACACACACTAACAGCAATATGCACTAACACTCTTGTCCTCTCTTCTTAATTTGACAAAAGATTCCAAGGATGAAGCTGGATGGTCTATTAGCATCTGATACACACTATGTATCCAATACATAGACTTTTGTGTGAGTACCATCAACACTTGGTACGCACAATGCATCCAATACATACACTTTTGTTTAATTACTATCAAGACCCAGTCTGTGGCCACATACAGATATGTGATGTCTCCTGAAGTATTATAAACTTTCTAGTCTCGGCTGACTGCTGCACGCAGCCGCTTGGTCGAGGTACCTTTCTTGGTGAGACGGTCAGCCAGTTGTTGTGATGTATCCACCCAAGATACTTCATCAATCTCCCCTCATTCCAACATGTCTTGTAATACAGCAGTCTCAGCACATTCAAGCAGCGCCAATGCCTCAGCAGATAAGGTAGATTTGACGACCCTCCTGATCTTTCTTGTATGCCAGAATATAGGACATCTTGCCTCACTAGCATCTCGTAGGAAGATCACAAAACTTCCCTGAGATCCATTGCCTACAAGGTTGGCAAATGAGGCATCCAAAAAGCACTCTATACGACAGTCCTTGATCGGCCCCATTCTTTGAATGTATAGCTTCATGTTATCAGTCTTCACCCTTGAGATCACCTTGTTGAGTCTAAGCAAATCCGGTACAGTAGCTCGGTTGCTAGTCACACTCAACTCACACACATCAAAGGCAATATCTGGCCGAGTGTGTGTGGCAATCCAGTTGAGTTGCCCAATTAACTCGGTACTCCGTTTTCTCAGACTCGGACAGCTCTCCTGATTTTACTGCTGCATGATGTCTACTCTTCGTGACTTGTTTCAAAGATGAAGCATACTGGAATTGGTCGAATGTTATGCTGCCATCAATGTTGGAGATGACATTGAGACCAGTGTATTTGAAGGCTTTTGATTCTGAACTGCCAATGAGGAATATTTGACTCAAACGGTTTATCACTTGCTGTTCGAACTCATGTGTACCAGCCCAAAGGAAGTTGTCGACATAGAGGCATACAATGCCTTCGACTTTGCCACTGTTGCTCCAAGAGAACAGCGCTGAATCCAGTGATGACACTTTAGCTCCGAGACTCAACAATTGATCTTTTACACGCAGATTCCAATGCCTAGCAGCATCACAAAGGCCGTAAACAGTATTCTTTAGTCTCCATAACTTACCATTTGCATATTCAGGTGGAGGACGTAAATGAACAACTCTCTCAATGTCGTTACCTTGCAAGTAGGCAGCTTTCACGTCCATAGTGTGGCAGTCCCACTGGTTGGTGGAGGCCAAAGAAAGTGCCAAATGCACTGCTTCTTTTGAACAAGTAGGCGAGTCTTTTCGGAGATCCACTGTGTCTTACTCAAATCCTCTGGCGACTAAGCGGGCTTTAACAATAGGCTTTCCATTTTTCAGTTTTTTCGTCACAACTCATCAAACCGTTATGGCACCTTGTCCATCATCATTTGCTTCCTCATACACATCATTATTCTGCCAGTTTGTAATTTCATTTTCCTTAGCGCATAATACGGCCTCAGAGTTGAAAAGAACAAGCATTTCTACTTCATCATCAACCACTTCCCATTCACTAAAATCCTTCTGCAAATCTATCCAATCAATGCTGCCGTCAGAGTCCCTCTTCAAATTGTAGCAGTGTTTGTACTTTCCAGTGGCTTTACCTGCCCGACTCATAATCCTTCTAGACACCAACTCTCCACTTTCTGAATGTATTCCCTTTATACGTTGACCAACAGAAACTTTGGGAGGCTGATTAATCGGAATAGAAACTGTGGGAGGCTCATCAATCGGAACCACACCATCTTCCAACTCGTCATCTGGTGGATAGTCATTCAACACTCGCGAAGAATCGTTATTAGGCTTCTCCTGGACAACATTGTTCTCATCACTGCTGACACCACCTTTAGCTGTAGTATCTTGCTCTGGCGCACGCACTAGACGACACACATGCACTCGCATGTAGACACTGCCGTGTCTCACCAGAATTTGTTTCCCATCTCTGCCTATTACAATACCAGGACCGTGCCACTCATGACTGTCATTTCTCTTGTAGAAGACTTCATCTCCATTTCGGATGTCTTTTAAGTCACTCGAACGTACGTTGTGCCACAGAGCCCTAGCCAAACGTTCATCTGATTCAGTCTTTATAAACTTTTGTCTTCCTAAATGAAGATCCTTCAAGTTTTCTCTCACATTTTTCGATAGTGATGAAGGTTCCAAGGCTGGAGGATCATTTGTGTACACATTAGGCAGGCCAGGGTTTTGACTAAAAACAAGTTGGTTAGGAGACAAGCCTGCGTAGTTGGTGAGAGCATTTCTTCCCGATACTGCCCATGCCAAGGCCACATCCAATTCAGACTGGGTATCAGCCATTACCTTCCTAACAGTGTCACCAATGACTGCATTTTGACGCTCACAGACTCTGTTGCTCCATGGACTCTCTACAGACATTGTCATGATCTTGATATTGAAGGCCTTTCTCAATGCTCGCATTTCCGCATTGTTGAATTCACAGCCATTGTCTGTAAGAATTTTTTCAGGTGCGCCAAACACAACAATCCAGCTCCGAAATATTCCTTTGATAATGGTGGGCGCACACTTATCCGCGATTACTATCGCATTACAATACCTGGTCGCCAAATCAACAAGGACTAAGAAATAATGCCTTCCCCAAGCTTTCAAATCCATGGCTATGGCTTCGTTAAACTTAGACACCATGGGCAAACTGACTACAGGTCGGGGCTTGGCTTTCTTAAATCTGCAACAGACTGTACAAGCATCAGATACAGCCTTGATAGCCCACTCCAGTTCTGAACTTTTAATCCCCGCATCTGTGATCAGTTTAATTAATTTTGCCGATGTTTGGTGTCCAAATTATCTGTGAAGCTTCAAAGCCGTTTTTTTTCTACATCATCCCCAAGAGATGCCAGCATGATTGTTTCACAAAATTCACGACCTAGTTTCGTTTTTCGTTTCGTTTTTGAAGGCTTGCATGCGTCGGCCTTGGTTACCTAATGGCGGCTCTCCATGCTGCTCAATCCCTGGTAGCCTCCCTGTTCAGTCCCCCATCCCCCAAGTCACACCCAATGACCTTGTCCCATGTCTCTCCCAGTCCACCCCTCCCAACCCCCCCCAACACTAACACTTCTCACCCTCTGCACCCAATCATCATCCCTCATCCTCTCCACACGTCCAAACCACCCCAGCCCACCTCTCCCCATCACAACACCAACACACTCCAGTCCCATCCCACCCCCCAACTCCTCCATCGCAAACCCAGCCCCCCCAGGACCCGCACGCAGGGACACACTGCACATCCACCCAATCACTGTCACTTCTGTACGCCCAAACCTGCGAACATCCCCCTCCCCCACTGCCCAGGTCTCACTACCATACAGCACAACACTCCCAACACACGCTGCACACAAAGACCCCCCAGCACGCAAGGAGAGCCCCCTCAATGTCAGGAGAGGCAACAGCTCCCTGAACTTCTTCCAACCACTTCCCACCCCAGCTACTGAGCCAACTCCAGCCCCACCTCCCAAACAACAAAACTCCTCCACACACTCAAGAGACTCACCTGCAAGTTCAACCCTCTCACGCCTAACAATCTCCACCTGCTCTCCCCGACACGCCGCACACATGAAATCAGGATCATCTCGCAGTCTACTCTTACATAAAGAAATTGGAAGCAAGTAATGGGCTGAAAATGAGGACTTCAAATTAATGTTAGTTCCACAAATTTTGACCTGGTCACTTCCAAAGTTAATCAACATTTTTGCTTTTTTAATGGAACGTTTACTCAACAGCAAGGGAATATTGCAGTTCACAACATCAGTCACGATGGTTGCACGCATATTTCCAATGTAGCAGGGCAGAGTAATACATTTGAGGGAAGAATCTGTGACACCATCAGCAAGAGTGAACGATGAGGATGACGCTTCTTCTCTTATAGCTTCACGTTCGTAATCAGTGAGCTCACTTAGATAGCAATTGATCCATTCAACTCCACATACAGTTGTAGAACACCCTGTGTCTAGAACAGCAAATCCCTTAGATTCTTCTACTAGAGTCTGTAACTTACCTCTACTAGCGGCATCATCTGCATAGCCCATAAATAACGACAGGTGCACTGTTTCAGAATTTTCTTCTCGACTGCCGTCATTTTCGTATACATCCGGAGAGTCACATGCCCAATGAAATCTAGAATCACATACGAAACACCTCGATACCATTCCGTCAGACCCAAGTGGGTTCTGCCTCCTGCCGGTGGATGAGCGTTGGGGAATTCTAGCAGATACGGTTGAATATCGGCCACCATCACGACCTCGATCACGTACTGCACCACCCCGCAACATTCTCCATCCTCGTTGAGTACCTCTAACATAAAACATTTCCTCACCCCCAACTTCGTCACTCCAAAATACTGATTCACCCTTCACCTCCCTGGCAGACACCGATGCATTGTTCTGCCCGCCAATTTCACCAGCAAAAATATGATTCAGGGCAGATTTCATGTTTTCGTATGTCACCTCAGTTATCGCGGACATCGCTAGTTGTTGCTCACTGTCTGAAAGTTTGCATGCAGCTAAGAGCATAAAAGCCTTCACAGAATTTGGCAGTGCCATGTCCTGCTTCGTAAATTTGAAATAAACATGCTCAAATTCTGGCACGAACTTACGAATGTTTATATCACCAGCTCTTCTGAAGTTGTACAGTTCATGAAAAGCTGCAAACTGCCGACGTCCTTTGACCACGAGAAATAAACTGTCTAGTTTTTTCAGCAAGGTCTGAACACCATCCTCCTGCTTCAAATCAGCCACATCAACCTCTGAAGATGCCACTCTCGCTCTTCCAGACAATGACAGGTGAATAGCTAAGGCTTGTTTTTTTTTTTGGTAAGTCCATCAGTTCGCACCAAATGTCGATGTCCTTTTTCCAACTCTCATAACCAGAATCATTTTCAAGTTTTGGAGGCCACTTAGTTGAACACGATGCCATTATTTTCGAACTACGCTCTGCTACCAGTGTCAGAAAAGGCAAACCACACTCACCGGCCTCACACCGCAAACTGCCCAGGCCCCTGGCTGCATACTGCAGGACCCTTCCGGTGACGACACCACTTGTGATGCAAAAGGTGTGTGCGCGCGCGCACACGCTAACAGCAATATGCACTAACAATCAGCATAGAACAAATTTGAGATATTCCATCCATCACCATTCAGTACCAATTCTATCTCTCTCTCCATTACTCATGTTTGTACTTCTCTCATCACCCCATCCATATGTATATTCAACAACCATGGGGACATCATACAACCTTGTCGGTCTTCCACGTTGATGATGAACCTTTCACTTAGATGCCCATTTACTTTTACATAAGCCTCACTACCATCATAAAAATTCTTGACTGCATCTAGCAGCTTACCATCTCCACTGTACATATGCAAAACCTTCCACAATCCTTCTCTGTCTACTTTGTCTTATGCTTTTTCCAGATCCATAAATGCTATAAACACTTAATTGTCCTCACATGCCATCTCCATTATCTCTCTCACTGCAAATATTTGATCCACATATCCACTGTCACTCCTAATGCAACCCTGTCCGTCAATCACTAGGACCTTTGATATCTTTCTTATTTTCTCTGTAATAATTTTTCCATATACCTTCCCAACAACACTCAGTAGACCTACGTCACGATAATTTTTGCACTCACTTCTGTCACCTTTATTTTTGTACAGGGGTACAGTCACTGCCTTTTTCCACTATGCTGGCACAGTTACACTTACTCATGCCTTCTTACATATCTCCAACAAGCACTTCATTCCACTCTTCCTGCTACACTTAATCATTTCTGCATATACCTCATCAACCCTAGCTACTTTCCTATTTTTCAGCTGCTTTGCAGAATTCTTCACTTCTTCAAGTGTCACGTTTCCTGGCACTGCATTCCTTCTCTGTATACCCCCAAAACCAGTCATGTAAACAGTCACCTTGTCCGTCCATCCATCCATTATCCAATCCGATGTTGCCCCATTAGGAGCGTAGGTGCCCAGGGCTAGGCAAGTTGGTCCTGACATTTAAGATGAGAGTGACCAGCCCCATTCATCCCTAAGTGGCATTATGTGAGCAACAAACCCCAGTCACCCTTTGGATATAAACCTATACAGAAATGACAATGATTAGGTGGATGTGCATTGTGTCCCTGCATGCAAGGCCTGGGGGGGCTGGGTTTACGATGGAAGAGTTGAGAGGTAGGATGGGACTGGAGTGTATTGGTGTTGTGATGAGGAGAGGTAGGCTGAGGTGGTTTGGACATGTGGAGAGGATGAGGGATGATAATTGGGTACAGAGGGTGAGAGGTGTTAATATTGGGGGAGGGGTTGGGAGGGGTAGACCGAGAAAGACATGGGACGAGGTCATTAAGTGTGACTTAAGGGTTAAGGGACTGAACAGGGAGGCTGCCAGGGATCAAGCAGCATGGAGAGCTGCCATTAGGTGACCAAGGCCGACGCATGCAAGCATGCTGGAGCCTTCAAAAATGAAACGAAATGAAACGAAACAAGGCTCAATCCTATTGGAGTGCCTTAATTACCCACTAAACCACCAGGCATCATATTTTGGTTATGTGGTTACCAACCTGCATAGTAAATGGTTCCCTGGTGTACAGGAAACCATTTGGCTTGTCACTTAGTGTAGAGTCACCCATAGGCAGAAGGAAGAGGAAAAGAAGACAGAAGAAGGAGTGTAAGGTCACCTGTAGGCAGAAGGAAGAGGAAAGAATGAAGAAAAGAAAGAATGAAGAGGAAGGAAGGAAGAGAGGAAAGGACAGACACCCAAAGCAGCACTACATCGAGTGAGTGGATGGTGAGTGCACCCACCTACCACCTTCCTGACCTCCAATTGCCCAGGACTTTACCTTCGTCTCAGGCCAATCTGCATATCTTTCCAGTCCATTGTACTACTATATCTTCCCCATGCATCAGCATTGCACCACACACTCCAGCAATTCCTGGAGCTTTCCCCATTTTGACTTTCTTCATTGTTTCCACTACTTCCATCCTACTGATCTCATCCTCCCTTCTCTCCACCGTCCTTCTCCCAGCCATTCTCCAGCCACTTATACTTGCATTACATTCATTCTCTATATGTAACAGTTCCTTAAAGTGTTCGCTCAATCTGCTCACCTTTTCTCTTTTCTCCACTATCAATAACAATTTTTATCTTTCACTCTCCTTGGACAGCATGATTTCCAATGTGTGTACAGTAACATGCCACATCCATCTACACAATACACAGCAACAATTGTCATGACAGTAATAATACATGAGGTATTAATCAGACAGCCAGCTGTTGTGGTTTATACTGGTCATGGGACACCAATATTTTGGTCACCATCATCATCATCATCTGGACCTCCTTACCCACCCTAGTGCAGGGTGAGGAGTAGCAGTGTCCAGACATCCAGAGTTTGCCCAGTTCAATGGGCCAAGTTTCCATTCACTCCTCATTCAAGCCCTCAAAATCCTGGCTCCATCAGGTAGGCCACATAAAATTTCACCACATTCTGTAGCTTCAAATATACCTATTTGATAAAGCCAATCCAAACGCTGTTATGTGAAAAAGGGGTGCCAAATCCCGGGTCATGCACTCCTCTGCACATAATTCATCCAGCCAGCTTGATCTCCTGTCAGTCCCTTAGCCTCACCAACTTCCATACCTCTCTTCCTCACACACCCATCCACCATATCCCTCCACCTTTTTCTTGGCTTACCTCACTTCCTCCCTCCTTCAGATTCACTCGGATATAACTTTTTCGCCACTCTATTGTCATCTATTCTCTCCACATGACCATACCGTCTCAGTACAGTCTTTGATTCTGGTGTCAACAGACTTCCTCACTCTGCATCTTTCACTCTATCTATCTATCTATTGCCAGACACCATAATCCCATAAGGGGTGGCCATTTGACTTTGAGTTATTTTTTTTTACGGGGAGGGGCACTAACCCTCCACCAACCCACTTGTTGACACGTAGGGAGCACGTATGGTTTGGTTATATGGTTACCACCCAGCGTTGTAAATGGTTTCTTGGCTTACAGGAAACCATTTGGCTTGTCACTCAATGTAATGCCACCTGTAAAGGAAAGAAAAGCAGTAAGAAGTGACAGGAAATATAGGAGAAATAGGAAGAAAGGAGGGCAGGCACAGAAAAAGAATGATAAAGGCTAAGGAAGAAGTAGGCAGCACTACAGCAAGTGAGTGGATGATGGTCGCCACCACCTACCACTAAAAAGAAGACCTGAAAGAGAGTCCGAGTGAAGGATTGACCTCTGTACAGGTGTAGTAGAGTCCCAGGCCGCTCCACCTTACTTCATCTGGTCTCCTTTCACAAATCACGTTATTACATATCCTATCCACTGTCTGTACTCCACATACATTCCTCAGCAGTCCCATCTCCACTGCTGTCACTCTTGACTTTTCATTTCATGTCACACCATAGTCTCACATCCGTATGTTAAAGTTGGCACTAACACTCCTTCGTGTAAGCCTTGCACAGCTGCAGCACTCAAGCCTCTGTTTCTTATCAAGGCCTTCATAGCACCAGCTACTTTCCTTCCTTGTGTCAATCTACTTTCCACGTCTTTTGCACATTTTCCTCTCTTTTCTGTCACTGTATCCAGGTATTTGAACTCTCTTACCAGTTCCAGTCTCTCTCCATTCACTGTAACATCACACTGGGATTCACCTTCTCTCTCAATAACCATCACATTACTCTTTTCTACATTTACCCTCAAGGTACAACACTTACAGATATCGACAAAACTCTGCACTAGTCTACCAAATTTTTGTCCGGTATTTGCAAGTAGCAGTGCATCATCAGCATAGAACAAATTTGAGATATTCCATCCATCACCATTCAGTGCTAACGCCATCCCTTTCTCCATTACTCGTGTTTTTATTTCTCTCATCAGCCCATCCATATATACATTGAACAACCACAGGGACATCACACAACCTTGTTGCATGCCCACATTGATCGTGAATCATTCACTTAGATGCCCATTTACCCTTACAAAAGCCTCACTACCATCACAAAAACTCTTGTCAGCACCTGACAGTTTACCGTCTACACCATACATGTGCAAAACCTTCCACAGTCTTTCTCTTTCTTCTTTGTTTTATGGATTTTGGAGAAATATACAGTAACACCTCGATATAACGGACTTCAATAGACCGGAATTTGCTTTTATCAGACTCGAGGAGCTACCGGGCTAAACTCTTATACTATATTGGAAAAAGTCTGATAAAGCCAGAAGCAGTCCAGACTGCCTGACCACTTCAGCTATGTTCACCACAATAAGACAAGTAAAAGACATATTTTTCAGTGCACAGTACAGTATTATTATACCATTTGATTAATGTAGTGAAGGTATAACACAGTACAATACTTCAATGGTGGCGAAAACAAACCACTGATGCAATCCGGACTAATGTCTGATATATCGGAAAAAGTTCGGATTAGCCGGGGTAAGTCCGGATGTCGCTTTTATCGGAATTTCGCATTTTTTGGAATGGCTTGGGCCCCATTTAGTCCATTATAGTGAGGTCTTACTGTAAATGCCATAAATACCTTCTAGTCTTTCTCACAAGCCTTCTCCACTATCTGTCGCACTTCAAATATTTGATCCACACATCCTTTGCCACCCCTAAAGCTACCCTGTTTTCGCTCAGTAGGACTTCTGATATCTCTCTTACTTTTGCTAAGATAATTCTTGCTTATACCTTCCCCACAACACTCAATAGACTTATGCTGTGATAATTCCTGCACTCACTTGTCACCTTTGTTTTTGTACAGGGGTACAATCACTTCCTTTTTCACTCCACTGGCACAGTTTCATTCATTCATGCCTTCATACATATCTCCAATAAGCACTTCATTCCCCTGTCTCCACCACACTTAATCATCTCTACATACACCTCATCAACCCCAGCTTCAATCCCATTTTTCAGCTGCTTCACAGCATTCTTTGTCTCTGCGAGTGTTGTGTTTCCTGGCTCTGCGTTCAATCTCTGTACACTCCCAAAACCAGTCATATCTCCAACAAACACTTCATTCCCCTCTCTCCACTACACTTAATCATCTCTGCATACATCTCATCAACCCCAGCTGCTTTCCCATTTTTCAGCTGCTTCACAGCGTTCTTTGTCTCTGCGAGTGTTGCCTTTCCTGGCTCTGCATTCCTTCTTTGTACACCCCCAAAACCAGTCATGTTAAGAGCCACTTTGCTCTCACCATTCCCATTCATCAGACTTTCAAAATATTCTTTCTACCTGGTCCTTACTTCATCCCCATGGGTTAATAATCCATCCCTTACATCCTTCACACTTTCACATTTCTTTCCACTGTCACCTCTCCTTTTCCACACCTTTTCAGAATAACTTCCTATTTTCAGAGTAATTTGCGTTAATTTTTCTTCCAAGATAATCACTTACCTCCTCCTTTTTCCTCTTCGCTAGTCTCTTTACGTGCTTCTTGCTGTCAGTATGTTCAGTTCTTTTTTCAACTGAACCCCGGTCCTGTATCCACTCTAGCCACTTCTTCCTCTTTTCTTCCACTGCTCACCTAACCTCTTCATCCCACCATGCCGTACCATTCTTCTTTGTTGTTATTCTTGCCACACCACTCACTGCTTTGGCATTCTTAACTAAGCAATCCCTGTATGCATTCCACAAGTTGTCCAGATCCATTTCATTCCAATTCACTGATTGCAACTCCTCCCCTACTTTGGCCCTGTATTCATCTTCCATTTCTTTGATACTCAGCTTCTCTACTTTCAGTCTCTCTTCCTGACTGCTCCTCTCTTCTGGTCCACCTCACTTCCCTCAGCTTGATATTTCATACCACAATCATGTGATCAGACAAAGTTCCGCTTCATCCTCTCGCTGCCCTAGTATCGGCAACACTTCCCAGCTTTGATTTCTCTTCAAGCACACAATCAATCTGGCTCCTTTCAACATTATCTCCATTCCATTTATACCATGTATATTTATGTGCATCATTGTGTTGAAATAAGAATTACAAATGCACAACCTCCCTTCCTGGCACATATTCTCCAGTTGTGTCCCATTATCATTCTCTCCTGTTACTCCATTATTACCCATTATAGCATTCACAGGACCAGTGCCTACTCTCCCATTCATGTCGCCCATTATAAACACTTGATAACTTGTGGGCATTTCTCCTACTACTTCATCCAGGTCATCCCAGAACCTGTCTTTCTCAGTCTCCGTTCTGTCATCACATGGTGCATATGCTACAATCACTACCACTTTCACCTTCTCAAACTTGAACTTGACATACATACATCTCAAGCTGGCACATTTGTAGTCTTTCATTCCACTCTGCCACATGTTATTCATCAGAAAAGCAACTCCTTCCTTGCATTTTCCTTGCCCATTCATGCCCGACCACATTTTACACCCTCCCACTCTTCTGCTTCACACCCTTTCATCTTTGTTTCACACAATGCCATCACGGCATATCTTGTACTCTTTAACACATTCACTACTTCCACCCTCCTGCTCTCCTCATTCACACCACTCACCTTCCACATGGCTATATGAATTTGCCCATTTGGTTGGGACCCTGGGCTTGTATTGGCCCCTCTGAGGTTCTCCAAAATTGCTACCATGATTTAGCGGTTTTAGTTAGGAGAATCTGGGAGACACTTAATCCAAGCAAAAACCCCAGTTATATGGTTACCACCCAGCGTACTAAATGGTTTCCTGGGTACAGGAAACCAGTTGGTTCGTCACTCAGTGAAGAGTCCATAGGGCAACACTACACTGAGTGAGTGGATGATGGGGGCCTGATCTACCACTTTGTATTTTTGTTAAAAGTTTTTCAATAAACTGCTGCAAACTTGCATATTGTTATTATTCCGTACCCCACTTTGGTTTGTATTAGAGGTGTATCGGATGTCTAAAAATGCGGATGTGCAGATGCGGATGCAGATGAGGATATAAACTTTTTAAAATTGCGGATGCAGATGCGGATATTCAAAAATATTTTTTTGCGGATGGGGATGCGGATGCGGAGGTCTGATGACTATATCCTTGCGGATGCGGATGCAGATGCAGAGGTCTGATGACTATATCCTTGCGGATGCGGATGCGGATTATTTTAAAATCTTTTAAGATTATGCATTTTAAATTGTTAACGACGACTCTCAGCCACATAAGTCAAACTTATGTTACCAGGATGCGGGACGTGCACCTAAGTCGTCATGCATCCCACCAACCACTCCCCAACCTCCACCCTTTGGAAAGTGGTAAAGTTACATTAAATTTAGATAAGTGCAAACGTAAATTGAAGTTAGTATATGTATTATGTATAGTTTATTAGAATACTCACATTGCACATTAGTTCAGTATCTGAATTTCAACAAAGGCAAATTACTCTTCAAAAACAAAGGTTTCTCTGCTTTATCTGCGTGAATACTCTTGCGTTCTTCACCATAGATTAATCCAGCACCACTGAATAGTTGTTCACTTGGGACGCTGCTTGGGGGACAACAGAGATAATATTATGTGCGTACCACTTTCACTAAATCAGGGTATTCTCTTCTGTTTTCACTCCACCATTTCAGAGTATCTTCATTTGTTCCTTAAATTCTCTTTTGTTTGTGATACTTCTTTATTTCTTCCATTGAAATTGTAACTGGTGGCTCATCATTTTCATCACTGCTTGATGCGAGTATTATATTCATTGCAT
>JAGKTI010000553.1:43817-53978 GCA_018397915.1 Birgus latro | reverse complement strand
TGTATGTACCCTCAGTAAAACAGTGCCCAAAATGTACAGGACAATTTGTATGTAATACAAAGGTTTGGCTACACATGACGCAGTTTGTCATAATTTACATGTCATTAACATCCCATATGCATGCAGGGTTACACACCCTTCATGGCAGAATACTGTTGTGATGACACTGTGTACCCATCTCCATGTTTTACTTTGGACGTAATATATTCCATCACAGTTACCTTTACATAATCACTGAGAGCTTTGACGGGGGCAGTGCATACCTCAGGTATTGTTCCAGACATACTCTGCTTAGGTGTCTTGAACAAGCAACTGAGGCTATGGTAGGAGTCACCACTTGCCAGGAATCATATAGGTGATACGCGGGTTAGATCGATATCTTCAGTGTAGTGTGCACTATGCTGATGTCTGGGTCTATTTTTTGCAGTAACACCTCAAAATCAGTGGTTGACATCCAGAAAAAGTTTCTGAATGACCCACTGTCACACTTGTGCAGGAATAAGTCCAGCATTGGCTACTATAAAATCCCGGATTACACTGTGCCTGTCTTCCTTCGTGCTTCTGAACGATGGTCGTTCTCAGTATTGGCGATGGTATTTACCTTTATGTGCACATAGCACCGCAGTTGCAGCCATGGCCAGCAGTAGATCCTCACCTGCCAACTTAGTGATGAGCACTGCTACAGACACATGTCTGTGTGGACTGTATGTCAGCGTTGAACATGTTCGAGCATTTGCCTCAAACATTGTCATCAGAAATTGCTTTGTACTTGTTTGCCTGTTCGAGAACATGTTTCTAGTACAGTAAACACTCAATATGACAAACCCTTTTATTGCGAACTTCGGATATAGTGACCCACAATTTCCAGAGCGAACATCCGCCGGATATAGCAACCTTTGCTTGGAGTATGAGGCGGAAGTTCGAGTTACAGACGGCTCCCGTAACTCACTGTTGTGGGAGCGCCTGCCAGGCTGCACGGTGAGTCACGTAGGCTAGCTAGCCCACACGTCTCACCCCTTTCTGCGCTAGGTCTTTCTCAGTCTGTTCCTTGTTCTCGCTCCGTGTGGTTCTTTCCTGCCTTACCTCTCTCACTTGCCATGTATGACCCACCTACAATGCTGTACCTACCGATGGCAAGAATGGCTTCGAAATTAACTAGCCCTTCATCCTCAAGCAAGGGGAAGAGGAAGATTCTCTCCCTGATTGAGAAATATAAAATTATTCAGGAGTATGAGGAAGGGGCAACACGAAGTCAACTCCTGAATAAATACGACCTGAAGAAGACAACAATCCATGACCTCATCAAGGAGAAGGAGAAGGTGAAGGAGGCCATGAAAGCAGTGAAGGCTGGCAAAAAGGGAAAGGAAGTCTACCGCAAGCGACGACTACCCATGGAAAATCTCAACGAGGCAGTGTATAAATGGTACACACAGGAGAAAGCAGAGGGCGTTCCTGTTCGAGGTGTTGATATTCACCATGCAGTGCAGAGGCTTGCTTGTCACTTAGGCCACAAGAATTTCAAGTGCAGTGATGGCTGGCTGTGGCTTTTTAGGTGGCATCATGGCATTGTGAATAAGGCAATCACGGGTGAGCTTCTAAGCACTGACGCCAACGCAGTGGACCCCTTCATAGACCAGTTTTGTGAGCTGAAGGAGAAGGAGGGCCTCCACAACTTCCAAATATACAATGCTGATGAAACTGCTCCTTTTTGTAAGTCACTCCCCTCAAATATGCAGGCCCCCAAGATTATAAGCAGCATTCCAGGAAGGAAGAGTGCAAAGGACTGCATATCGGTGTTGGCATGTGCTAACACCAACAGGTCCCACCGCGTGAAACCGGACATTGTGGGTAAGAGTAGGAAGCCAAGGGCTCTCAAAGATATTATGGACAAGCTTCCTACAGAATAACACAGCAACCCTTCTGCCTGGTTTGCCCAGGAGATTATCAATGACTGGTTCCATCACAGTTTTGACCCCCCCTGTTTGGCAGCACCAGGTCTGGTATGGCATCAGCAGGGAGGATGTAAAGGCTGTGCTCCTCCTTGACAACACCCCAGCCCACCCTTGCACTGCAAAATTGTGTTCCAAGGATGAAAAAATAAAGGCAATATTTTAATCTCCTAACACAACTGCCCTACTTCAGCCAGTGGACCAGGAAGTGATTGAAAGTGCCAAATGGCATTATTGAAATATTTACTTGGACCAGTGCTTAGTGGTGACTGAGGATGGGATGGAGGAGGAGGGGTATGTGGACACCAGGGAGAGGAAGACGCTGGACATTTTCAAGAAGTACAATATCAAGGACACCATACCATAATGGGCAGAGGCTTGGAAGAAAATGCCAGTGACTACTTTCTGCAATGCGTGGTGCAAGCTCCTCAAAACCCCCAAGACTCCAGCCCAGAAGCCTGATTTTGAGGGGTTGGAGCCACCAAAGTCAGCAGAAATGTTGACTGCTGCTAGCCAAGGCTTCATCCCTGCAGAAGAGGAGGAGGAGTGGCTGGACAAGGATGGAGGTCTGCCTGGATACAACCACCAGACAGAGGAGGAAATAGCCCAGGAATTGACCACGCCTGAACCACCTGCGGAGGAAGAAGAGGAGAAGACACATCAGCCATCGCTGTCTGCTGCAATCAATACAGCAGACACATTCTTGGCCGTCGCAGATGACATTGGTGGATTTCTGGGGGAGAATTATGAGCTCCTCAGATGGATTAAGCTGGACCTATGAGGAGAAACCAGGTCAGGCAAGTCCAGCAGAAAATTTCAGACTTCTTCAAGCCTGTCACCTCGCCTCCTGGGAAAAAAAAGCATACAGTGTCAGAGACCTCGAGTGTGTCTGTTGCTTCAATGTCCTTTGTGAACCTCCCCAGTTTGGTTTCTGGCACCAGCACTCCTTCCTCACTGACACAAGTGACACCAGAGCCACCAGAATTAATATTTGCTGAATCAGATGATGAATGAGTCAATAAAGTGTCATGTAAAGTGTATATATGGTGTATTTACTATTGTACTTAAGAGTAAATGAATGTGTCAATAAAGTGTCATGGAAAGTGTATACTGTATATGGTGTATATAATATTGTACTTAAGTGTAAATATTGTTCTGTAATATTCAGTTTCTATTATTAAGTGTTAAATTAAGTACAGTGCCCAAGTGATACAGTACAAAAATTTTTGGTGTGTATAGTTGTGGTGTGCTCTGGTGTACAGGTGTACTGTGTGGTGCCAGCATCCAACGTCTTCAGAAGTCCTCCCCTGCCTCCCTTCTCTTCCTACGGTGACTACAGCCTCACTTCCTGGCACTTCCTGGCATGGTAAGTGTACTGTAACAGTACTACATTATATTGTATTCTTACTTTAGGTATTGTATTTATATGTATAACTTCATACATGATGGTATTTACATGTATAACTACAGAAACCATTGAATTCTCCATGTGAACCTTCACAGAGTAAGTTTTGGTTGTGGCTGCGAACGTAAGACTGAACGACTCCACGGATATAGCGACCTTGTTCGGTAATCCCTTGGATAATAATGACCATCGGATATAGTTAATTATTAGATATCCCTCCCCCCCAATTAGTTCGTTATATTGAGGGTTTACTGTATATTTGTAACATGTTCAATTGCTTTAACATCCTGCGTATCAAAAGTTTTCGAGTCAATTCTTAACAGAAAAATTTTAAAGCATCTTTCCTGTCACAACCTTCTTTCTGATCGTCAGTATGGGTTCCGTTAGGGACGCTCCACTGGCGATCTTCTCACCTACCTTTCTGACTCTTGGTCATCCTCCTTTCGGAACTTTGGCGAAAGCTTTGCCATTGCACTTGACATCTCAAAGGCTTTCGATCGAGTCTGGCATAAATCTTTAATTTCCAGACTGCCCTCCTACGGTTTCTATCCTTCTATCTGTGCCTTCATCTCTAGCTTCCTTTCTGGTCGTTCTATAGCCGCTGTTGTAGACGGCCATCGTTCCTCTCCTAGACCTATCAACAGTGGTGTTCCTCAGGGTTCTGTCCTATCACCTACTCTCTTCCTTTTATTCATCAATGACCTTCTAAGCTGTCCATCTAACTCTATCCACTCATATGCTGATGATCCCACCCTTCACCTTTCCATTCGGTTCCCGCAACGTCCATCTCAGCAGTTACTTCAACAAAAAAGGGATGAGGCTATGGCACACCTAATGTCTGATTTGGCTCGTATCTCTGATTGGGGTAAAAATAATCTTGTTATTTTCAATGCATCAAAAACTCAGTTCTTATACATATCGACCTGACAAAATCTTCCTCAGGATTACCCACTAATGTTTAATAATGAACAGTTATGTCCTGCATCATCCTTGAACATGCTTGGGGTTTCATTCTCTCAGGATTTGTCTTGGAAAGAACATATTACATCTCTTGTGAAATCTGCTTCCAAGAGATTAGGTGTGCTAAGCCGATTCCGTACTTTCTTTACCCCTGCACAGTTGTTGACCTTGTACACGGGTTTTATTCGCCCGTGTATGGACTACAACTCTCATGTGTGGGGAGGCTCCCCACATGCAGCTCTTCTCAATAGGGTGGAGTCAAAGGCTTTTCGTCTCATTAACTCTCCTTCTCTTACTGATTCCCTTCAACCATTGTCTCTTCGCCGCAATGTTGCATCTTTATCTCTCTTCTATTGCTACTTCAATGGTCACTGTTCCTCTGAACTGTCTGCTTGCATCCCTCCACCTCTACGACGGGCACGTAGTACCCGTCTAGCAACATACTCTCATCCCTTTTCTGTCCAACTCTCTAATGCAAGAGTTAACCGTTACTCCCAGTCTTTCATTTATGCAACTGGTCAACTCTGGAACTGTCTTCCTCTGTCTGTATTTCCTACTTCCTATGATCTCCAGTCTTTCAAACGCAGTGTGTCCAGGCATCTCGAATTGAACGGATCTTGAATTTGGCTCTCTTTTGTACTGTTTTTGCTTTTTCTTGGAAGGAACAGTATGCAGGCCCGTGGCCTTTGGTTCCTTCTTCCTTGCATAAAAAAAAAAAAAAATGTTCGAAACAGTGTTTCAGACAGTGTTTAGAGGATCATCTTTTCAAATTCAATAATTCCAGTCTACACACCCATATCCCACACCAAGCCCTCTTCCTCCCATCATCCCCAGACAACAACTTCTGCTCCCCAAACCTCGCCCCCACAACATCCTGGAGAGTGGTCAGAACCCTTGGGTCTGACCACCTCCCGATCATCATCCCTACCAAAACCAGAATCACCCCAACTGGCCACCAACACACATACACTAATTATAAGAAAGCCAACTGGGAGGCCTTCACAACTGAAACAGAACAACACTTTGAAACATTAAACAGTACATCCATCACAAACATCAACACTGCTCTGCACACTTTCAATACAATTATACAAAACGCAGACAAAAGACACATCCCTTGAGGCAACAGAAAAAGACACAGCCTCAACTTCACACCAGAAATTCAAGGCCTCATCAGACAACGGGACACACTATGACACCCCCGAACACCCCATACATGTGACACTGTACAACAAATACAAGAACTCAACACTCAAATAAACAATAAAATATCAGAACAGCAAACACTAAATTGGAATAATTATCTCCAAACACTTGATCACAAAACAAACACCAGCAAACTCTACAAAACACTAAACAGCATCACTCTCCAACAGCAACACTACACAATCACACACTGCCATCACAACAACAGACACCATGCCTTCAAACAAACAACAAGCAAACACTCTCATCAATCACTTTTCACATGTCAGCCATCTAAACCCCCATCATGACGACCGACGTATCATCCAACGTAAGAGACAGTTCCCCACAGACCCAAACTTCGCACCTTTTGCTTACAACCAGACGAAGCACATCATCAGCAACCTCAAGCACTCATCTGCCTGTGGACCAGACAACATAAGCAACATACACCTCAAACACCTTGGACCACAAGGCATGCAAGCACTCACCAACATATCAAACTACAGCTACTCACACAACATAATACCCAACATCTGGAAGCATGGCATTATCATCACTATCCCCCAACCCAACAAAGACCCCACGTTACCTTCCTCACACGGCCCCATCACACTCCTAGCACCCCCTCCAAAGTCACTGAAAGACTGGTACTACAACTAGTTACACCTCACCCTCCCCTAGCCCCATCAATGGTTTTAGGCCACTACACTCCACAAACACTCTTTTTACAGACCTCACACAGAGTTTTTGATGTCATGAATTCAGCTAGGCCACCACATAGAACACTCCTTGTCACACAAGACATTAGTAAAGCTTTTGATTCCATCCCCCGCCACAATTTCACAAACAAAATATTCAACACAAACATGCTCAATAACTCAAAAAGATGGCTGGCAAACTACTTAGCAGGGAGATATGCACATGTAACTTTTGCCGGTCAGTCCTCGAACATCAGAAACTTTCACAAATGGCATCCCCCAAGGATCTATTTTGTCCCCTACACTCTTTAACCTATACATGCATGACATACCCACAGATACACATAGCCTCCTATGCGGATGACATGACACTTACATGTACACACCAAAATGCAAACACAGCCACACACATCCTCCAACCTTACCTCAACACACTACACGAATGGTTCACCACAAACAGACTCAAAAAAGCCCCAGCCAAATCTACAGTGACCCTTCTCACAAACTGGACAGCAGAATACAGTCACATTCCACACCTCACCATAGACAACACTCCCCTACCACACACACACACACACATGCACAAAATCCTTGGTGTAACATACAATACATCAATGCCATTTAATCAACGCATCACAAACATCAAAAATAAATTAACACCTAGACTCAGTGCTTTGAAGTCACTTGCCCATACAACATTTGGACACAACAAAGAAACAACCACCACAGTTTACAAACAATATATACATTCAGGTATGAATTATACAAGCCCTGCTTGGGCTCCTAACCTCACTAAAACACACTATAACACTCTTCAGACCATACAAAACAAGGCCCTAAAAATAATCAGAGGCTGCACACCTACTACACCTACAGACCACCTACACCAAGAACCCAAAGACCTCAAAGTCAAGGATCATCTAGACATGAGAGGCACCCAAACTCTCGCTGCAGCCTCTACAAACCCACAACATCCACTACACTACATGGCAGCACATCCACACACACCAAGGAACATCAAAACAACACCCAGCACATGGTATCATACACAAATACTATCATCTCTTCCCCCCTGCCCGCCTCAGAGCAGCTTCCAGAAGCATATTCATACTCAAATCACTCACCATTCCATTCAGTCACTTAAAGACAACACACAGCTGCATGAATGGCCTCTTGATATCCATCCTTCTGAATGCTATCTCCCTTGTGAGGACAGGGTCCACCTGGCCAGGCTGAGATGTGGGCATCATCCAGCCCTCTTAAGTTATCAGAAGAGGCTGGATGACTCCGTCGCTGATGCCTGTCCAGGATGTAACACAGCATCCCATACTATTAAGCACATCATGGAAGACTGCATTGCACACAATCACCTACACCAACAACACAACATACACTCCTTGAGAGCTCTGTGGGAAAGCCCGGTCTCGGCCATGGCCTTCCTTAGGAACTCAGGGCTGTTCGGCCAGACTGCCTAGGAAACAACTACTACTACTACTACTACTACAGTGTTTGGGAGCAAGTGTGTCTGGGCCTTTACTGACTCTCTTCAAGCTCTCTCTTTCTCTTTGCCACACTGTTGCATCTTTATCTAATTTTTATTGCTACCTCAGTGGTCACTGCTCTTCTGAACTGTCTGCATGAATTCCTTCTCCATTACAGCAGGCAAACAGGACCAGTCTAACAGCAAACTCTCATCTCCTTTCTGTCCAACTCTCTAAATCAAGAGTTAACCAGTAGTCCCAGTCCTTCATATATGCAACAGGTCAACTCTGGAACTGTCTTCCTGTGTCTGTATTTTCCTTTGCCTATGATGTACAGCAACAGTCTGACAGCAAATACACACCCCCATTCTGTCCAGTTCTGTAAAGCAAGAGTTAACCAGTACTCCTAGTCCTTCATGTATGCAGGTCAACTTTGGAACTTTCCTCCTCTGTCTGTGTTTCCCTTTGCCTTCAGCCTTTCAAGCTCAATGGTTTTGGGTGGAACATCAAGGGGCCACCATTGAGTATAGCCAGTTTTTTGCCTAGTAACACAAATTTTTGCAGTGGTAAAGGTTCACTCACACCAGATATATAAACATGGTGGGACCCCCAACACTAAGGTCATTATGCATGGCCAAATTTTAAATTTTTAAAACCAAAGAACGTGAAATTTTGCATACTGAAATGTTCACTTTGTCCATATTTTGGGAAGAGTGAAATTAAGAAGAGTTGCCCCTTATGGGGGTGGGGGTGTCTCCTGGAGGTCCCAGCTGTCTGTAAGATTGGAGGAAGGATAGAGGTCACGAACCTCTAACATTGTTTGATGGGTCATGGGCCAAAAAGTTTGAGAACCACTGGTCTAATGAGTATGGTCCAACATGATGTGGCCCATGAATGTCTAATGCTGAGAAGTGGTTTGGGGGTATGCAGCTTAAGGGCAAACAACTGGTCGCTTGCAATAAATGCTTGGACTGGTAGCCTTGCCTTGGACTGTAATGTTACTTGATGGAACAACACTGGTTTGAATAATGGATGGACATATCATTTTGAAGACTGTTGAGCTTTTAGGATCATATCACTGGGCTTCAGATATTGCTTGCCCTCATTATTTATTGTAATGAAGTGTATCAGCATTCATATTTACAACTGTACATACTTGCACTTGTTGGCCTTGCTCATTGGATGGCAGCTTTTCCTGTTGTATGGGCTCTGCTAACATCTCTCTTCATTCCCTTAACCCTGAGGTCATTCTGTAGCACCTCAACCCATGTCCTCGTAGGTCAACTGCTTGGTGCAGAAGCATTCACGTTCACACTCACAGATCTTTTCACTAAATTTTTATCCTGTATTCTCTCCATAAGGCCAAAAGGGGGCAGCTGGTGGTGACCATCATCCACTCAATTGCTGTACTGCTGCCTACTTCTTCCTTCACCTTCATCATTCTTTTTTTGTGTCTGCCTTCATCTTATTTTATTCTTCCTATCTTTCCTGTCACTTTTTATTACTTTTCTTTCCTTTTCAGGTGGCTTTACATTGTGTGACAAGCATAATGGCTTCCTGTAAGCCAGGAAGTGCTGGGTGGTAACCATAAAACCAACCCATAAGTGTTCCCTGTGTGTCAGCAAGTGGGTTGGCGAAGAGTTAGTGTCCCTTCCCATAAAACAGCTACCATATATGTCAGAGTACAAGTCAACATTTCAAGCATTAAAAAAAATCTCAAAAACTAGGAGTCGACTAATTCGCAGAGCATAAAGTTATCGATACATGACAGAGATGAAAATAAGGCTGGGCATGTACCAAAGGAGGGAAGTGACACTACCAGTGGGCCTACAGCCATATGGTAGCCTACTAATTCTATCAGGCTAGTCTTGCACTGCAGCTTATATGACATTTACAAGTTTTATATACAGTACTTCATACCTGGCTAATTTTTGTAGCTGAGACAAAGTTTAAATAAAAACAAGTCATGGTTACCAGTAATTATCAGTGTTTACACATAAAATGTGAGGAGTGTCTTATGTCATGCACTTTTCCACGAATGTAAACAAACACCAACTGGTTAACAGTGAATTTGACATGCTATTACCTTAAGCTTTCCATGGATTGAGACCATATGCATTTTGAACAGTTTTGCTATGGTGATTGATTGCACACCACATTTGTAAAAGTCTATCTATCTATTGCCAGACGCCTCAATCCCGAACGGGGTGGCCACAAACAAATCGCCTCCATGTCACTCTGTCCCCTGCCATTTCACTACCACGCTCCCAACTCACACCCCCCTCTCTCATATACATCTCCACTCCATCCCTCCATGTCATCCTCGGCCTCCCCCTCCCTCTTGCCCCCTCCACCTCACTCACATACACTCTCCTCGTCAATCTTTCACTCTCCATCCTCTCCACATGCCCAAACCACCTTAACGTGTTTCTCCTAACGCTTCCCATCACGTCCTCAACCACACCACAATGCTCCTTCAC
>JAGKTI010000553.1:18629-41522 GCA_018397915.1 Birgus latro | reverse complement strand
ACTTTTCCATTCATATCTCCAATCAGAAACACTCTCTCATTCCTTTCAAACTTTTCCAAGCAGGCTTCCACATTTGTCCAAAACTCTTCTCTCACTCTACTTACACGATCTTGCGTTGGCGCATACACGCACACAATTGCCCACATTTGTAGTCCAACTTTCACTCTTACCCACACAATCCTTGACCCAACTGATCCATACTCTCTTACATTCTCCTTCCACCTGTTGCTCACAACAATACACACTCCCTCTTTCGCCCTCTCATTCTCACCCACTCCTGCGCATATACCCCACCCATATTCCCATTCTCTCACACTCTCACCTCGCCATTTAGTTTCAGTTATTCCACATATATCCACTTTCGCACTCTCAAGCACCTGTACAATCTCTCTCTCTTTCACCTCATCATTCATACCCCTCACATTCCAGGTCGCAATCTTTATCTCGTCCTTTGTCAGTTCCTTTGTCGTCAACTTTTGGTCAGTCCTGGTCCGAGGCTTCCTGTTCGTATTTTTAGTTAGTTGTTTTTACGGGGTGGGGCACTAACCCACCACCAACCCTTTTAGTCGCCTCTTACGACAAGCAGGGATACTGGGGGAGAATTCTTGAAAAAGTCATATAGTGAAAATTCTAACCAAATACTGTAACTGAAAATTTTGTATTTTTGTTAACAGATACCTCTTGCTAACCTTAGCCTTATACCAGACTTCATTAGTACAAGTGTCTAGTGCTTGTAAACTTTGGCTGTTTTGGTTCTAATGATGTCAGTTGTCTGCTGGTTAACACATACAAATTCATGACAGTCAGATGGAAGTGGTGCTGATTTTGGGCATCGACTTACCCAGCAAATGTAGGCCTAAACCTGAATTACAACTCAGAATTTTAGTCGTTGACTTATATGCCAGATCGACTTATACGCTGGCATATACGCCACCTCTCATGGGATTATGGCGTCTGGGTATAGATAGATAGATAGACAGATATTCTCTCTCTGCATCTAAACCACCTCAAATCTTCCTTTACACATCACAACATCAATGGCCTCAACTTCCAGCCAATCTCTCAGCTCCTTTAATAATTGCCACTCCTGTTTACAGGGTCCACATGATGATAATGGTTTGTAGGCAGGCAGGATGTGAAGACAGCAGCACATGACTCCAGACTGGAGAGGAAGACCTTTGGATGGTTATGAAGCACTTCTGTTGGCCAAGAGTTAACACCTTGGAGTGAAGAAGACCCATGGGTGAATACTGAAACACCTCTGCTACCCTGGCTGTAATTGTGATGCCTCCCAGTTCAGTAAGATCTGCCATACTTGCATACTGGCAGAAGATAATTATCCTATTGATATTAAACCTTTATTTTATATTTTAATCATTAAGATCCATTCACATTATATAGTGCCACCTTTAGATGACTGTACATTCAGTGACAAGCTAAATGGTTTCCTGTAATCCAGAAAATATTTACAGCACTGGATTGGGTGGTATAATCAAAGGCTTTATATAAGCTTGCATGTGTCAGCATTGTTTACCTGATGGTGGCTTTCCATACCGCATGATCTCTGACTGTGTCTTTGTTCAGTCTTTTGGTATTTGGTTTTGCTTTCTCCAAACATTTAAATAATCTTACGAAGGATTTTTTTTTCTTTTAAATACTTGAAGGGGTTTGATAAAGCCTTCATAAACTCACTTCCATATGAGAAGACTTTCATCAGTTGAATGAAAGCATCTGGAACTAACAGGAATAAAAATAATCTTAAAAAGGATTTTTTTTCTTTTAAATACTAGACGGGGTTAGATAAAGCCTTCATAAACCCACTTCCATATGAGAGGTCTTTCATCAGTTGAATGAAAGCATCTGGAATGAACAAGAATAAACTGAAAGAAATAATTATAGTGAAGGGGTTAACCATTACACACTAACAGTACATTTTACTTCAGTTTGTAACCACAGAATTCCCTTCATGGGAATCAGCTTCTGTGAAACTGTCCATGGCCTGGGATGCTCTCAGACATCTCTTAGTGAGGCTGTAATGGGTGTGTCTTTGGTGAGTCAAATTTTGGCTCTGGAATAATAGATGTTCATTGTTACACCCATTTTACTCTTCCTTGGCTTTAAAGTGCCACCCTTTCATACTGAGTCCTGAGCTGTAACATGAGATTCACAATGTTGCGCTTATCACGAAGAAATGCCATAGAGAGGATGTAGAGCCATAGCATTGCCTTTTTCTTCCAGTGAGCTATGTGAAATAATCTGCAAAATGACAAAAAATATGGACCAAGTTAAGGTAAAAGGACTACAGTATGTATGTGGAATTGGTACGTTTGGTAAAAGGAAGGGTAATGATGTAAGCGAAGTCTTGAGAAAGTTAACCTCGTCTCTTGTGAGAGGCTAATTCTTTATTATCACATGGAATGCTTTCTATAGGAGGACTCCTTTGTTTAAGAGAGAATGCCTGCACAGTAACTACACTTAGTGTGTGGATGTGTGTTATGATGTTTGTATTATCATGAGCTTGTGATAGGTTCTGGTATTGTTGAGATTAATATAGAGCAAGAGTTGTTTCTATCTGGAGGGGGGTTGCATTGTAAGGAGATGTGCTGAATGTACGGGATCTAATGTTTTTGTATAGGATTTAGTTCCGCCTATATTCAGGTGATCATTGGTGAGGACAACTTTGGTTTCCATATGTATATTATGTGTATCTGTATTATAGTCTGTGCACATCCCATTATGAGGTACAGTACAGTGAAAAGGATTTGTTCTCTATAGATAGGCTGGTTCACTCTGCCATCAATTTCATCCAACCTATGGGTTTAATATTCTGGGTCATTTATTATGCCATATAAGATCACATTAATTTTGTCAGCCTTAACTACTAGGTTCATATTTAATTTTTGATTGACTGATTTATTACTTTTTATTTATTTAATGTTTTGTAGCAAACTTTCGAAGCATACTTAGTTGTGCAAATGAACTGTTTGTAGAGAATGAGTGAGGGTGCTTTCTGTAGGCCTTCAGAGCATTGTATTTTCTAGTGTGCTGTAGATATGGTGTAATGTACAGACAGACACACAAGTATCTTCCCAAAGTTTGATGAACACATAGTGGAAAAGCTGAATCATCTGAAGCACCCCTTAGTAGAAAAGGTTTTCATTGTTTTTCACCAGCTGTAAATTTTATTCAAACAGAGTGAATGTTGTGTGTGTCATAGGTGATAATCAGTACAATGTGTGCAGTGAAATTCAACCTAAAACATATACTCCTCATTAAAAGTCAGAGACATGACTAAAATATCATAATTTTCCCATATAAAATTTGGGAGGAAACTGACAAATCAGCATAGGTTGCATTGAAGGGTCATATGCTTAACCTTCAAGTCGTAAACTGGAAAGCAAACTCATTTATTCTGACAATAATTTCTGACTCATGTGATTAAGATGGAACACATCTGGTAATCCTGGACAGCTGTTGGCAACATTCTGTTTTGTGGGATGCAGGTAACCATACCTAAGGCCGTATTCTCATCAGTTAAGGGAGCTCCCCAACACCTCTTCATTTTTATTTTTTTAAAAGGCAGGTTAATATCCTTGTGCATGTTATTTATGCAGAGTATGGAAGCACTGGGAGATTTTTGTAACACTGAAGAGGAGAGTTAGGTGTAATTTACAAAATAAATTGCTTACGAAAGTATGTTAGGGAATTTCCTCAGTCGACGAAATTACCAGACCAAATCACCACATGCCTGCCCTTAATGACTGCCAAATATGAGAGGCTTGCATTCCACTCTACATTTTAAGATTTAAGCACACGGCCTCTTAATGACACTCAGGCTCCTCAGACTTACTCTAGCCTGAATCAGTGTCTGGAATGTTATACTTGAGTTGTCCTAGTAATGAGAAGGTAAATTAACTCCTTTAGCCTCCTCTTACTCTCATTTCAAGAAAATTATTTGGTATTAGGTAGAACAAAATATGTGAGTGTGATCATGAAAAGGATAGTAAGTAGTATTTCTGTTATAATGAATTTAGAGAGCAAAAGTATAACTGAAAACTATGCAACTTGTGACAGTAACTTGAAATATTAACTCTTTCATTGTTGAGTCTTGTAGTACATTATTCTAGACAGTGCCAGATTATTTTACTCAATTGAAAATGAGTAATAGGAGCCCTACTGTTAACACCAATAGCATCAATCCTCTTACGGCTGTGTTCTCAAGTACAGTCAAGTCGCCTAAGGCATGGTTAATTGGTTCTGGACCATGCCCGTGCCATACAAATAACTAAACCTATGGGAAAAATGGAATTTGGTTCTGGAAGTTTGCCCGAAGTCCCTCTTTTTGCCCCAGTTTTCTCCTCTTTACACTAGCACACAATCAAGCAGTCAGTCAGTGCATATATTACACATAACAATAGGCAAAAAAAAAAAAAAAACGGGAGGGTGATCAGATAACAAGAGGTCTGGCTACACACTGAGCAGGGTTTGAAAGGTGGATGAGGGCTGAGGTTTGCTCTCCGGCTGCCAGGGGAATCTGCTCGGATGTTACAAACCTTGCCGCGCCCATTCCATAGGTATAGTTTATGCATGTGGTTCATTTTGGGGGGTCTGGCACTTAGCTGTGTCATTGACAACTGTGGCATAGAAGCATGCGCCATAGGTGACTTGACTGTACGGGCATACCCAAGTTTAACGATGCAATTGGTTGAGCAAAAATCCAGGCGGGGTATCGTATCTCCGGGTAGATTTAACATGTAAAGTATAGGGATGCGTTTTTGAGCCATGGTTCCCCCTCAACCAAGTCCTAAGCCCACCCAAGAGTCTAGAAACAAGTTTCTAGCTAACCTAAGCCCCCAAATAGCTTTAAAACAAGCTAAACTAAGCCTAGAAACAGTTTATAACTCACATAAACCCAAAAATAAAATCTGAAAATCATCAAAAATATGTCCGGAAAAAATTAAACTTAGGAAACTGTACCCCAAAATGACAATGTTCATCCCACCTATGACTAAAACACATTAATCGAAATCTAAAAACAGTTTATAAATCTACTTAAACACAAAATTTAAGTCTACAGTATCATGAAATCAGTTAAAAAAACAAAACCCATTGTTATACCAGGATCTGGCCATCAATCGGTGGGGTAGGGTGGTATTTCTACCTCCATTGTTATGCTGGGGTATTGTATCTCGAGGTCTGCCTGTATTGTATGGTACTGCAACTGCTGCTGAGTGTTTTTATTCAGCTGAGTGTTACAGGTATTACTTAACCATTAACCCTGTCAAGGTCAAAACAGCTTGAGTGAGTTATAGGAACCTTAGTACAGTATTACTATCTATCTATTGCCAGACGCCTCAATCCCGAACGGGGTGGCCACAAACAAATCGCCTCCATGTCACTCTGTCCCCTGCCATTTCACTACCATGCTCCCAACTCACACCCCCCTCTCTCATATACCTCTCCACTCCATCCCTCCATCTCATCCTCGGCCTCCCCCTCCCTCTCGCCCCCTCCACCTCACTCACATACACTCTCCTCGTCAATCTTTCACTCTCCATCCTCTCCACATGCCCAGTATTACGATACCGGTAATTTGCAATGAAATCTAACTCAGATTAAATATTAAGGGTCAGGCAGAGGCATTTGAGAATTTACCAATGGTTTTATTAAACTGTCCACCCTCATAAATGATTAAAATATTCTGACTGCAATTTTTTTGTCAAATTTTACAATATGGCAAAATAACACCTTCTGTATTCAAATGTCACAGATATTGGAAAGTTCTTGATGAGAAAGTTTTGTCAAAGTCCAGTCAAAGTCAAATTCAATTGTGAAATTTTGATTCTCACACCAAAAACGTCACAGCCTTAACCCTTAATCACAATACATACTTCTAATCCATTACAAATATGAAACAGCATCATCATAATTATCATCAAATATTAAACACTTCTCAAATTCAAAAACAGTTTTCTCACTTAACCCTTTCAAACTTGATGGCATTTTTAAATTTATTCATAACTACCACCAGCCTTTTTTTTTATTCAACCAAGGACAGACATCTTGTAGTGAAGGGGCCAGTGAAAGCTAAGGTCGTATACTTAAACCTAAAATTGCAAAGTGGAATGCAAACTCATAATTTTTGGTGGTAATGTTATGCGTGTGGTTAATAAGTGCGATCAGCCTGCATCCCACACTACAGAAAGCAGTTTGCAATCATAAAGGAGGGCCAAATACTTTTTCATCATTTTTGTCAGCTACACCAGAATCAATGCAAAAAAAAAACTGAGGAGTCTGCATATCACTTCCTGACTTCAGGGTTTACAATCTAACCCCTGCAGTTTAAAGTCTCCAAATCTGTCTTTGGAGACAGCAAAGATATAATAAAATATCTCTGTCTATATATCTATTGCCAGACACCATAATCCCGTAAGGGGTGGCCATTTGACTTCGAGTTATTTTTTTTTTTACGGGGAGGGGCACTAACCCTCCACCAACCCACTTGCTGACACGTAGGGAGCACGTACGGTTTGGTTATATGGTTACCACCCAGCGTTGTAAATGGTTTCTTGGCTTGTCACTCAATGTAATGCCACCTGTAAAGGAAAGAAAAGCAGTAAGAAGTGACAGGAAATATAGGAGAAATAGGAAGAAAGGAGGGCAGGCACAGAAAAAGAATGATAAAGGCTAAGGAAGAAGTAGGCAGCACTACATCAAGTGAGTGGATAATATACATCACTGAAATGAAGGGGTGATGAAGTGCTACATACAAGTATAACTACAGTACATGGATGATTGCCACGATTATAATAACTGTATACCATGCAGATTTTGGCGAATGTGTTTTCATCCTGGAACTCATAAAGTTTTGGCACTTTTACCTCCTCATCCCAGCTCTTCTGACTGATTGTGATGTCCCTCTGCATTAGTGTGATCTGAGGCTGTATTCAAATGCTTTCATTAGCTGATGCTGAGTCTGTTTTAAGTTTTGTATAGTCAGGTAAGGGGGTGGTATCGAGCCTGCTCTTGTGCCCCAGCTAACTGGGTGGAGACACACACATGCAGTGTCCATCCAGGAACAAAACCTCAACATTTTTCCCCACACCTCACTATGGCAAGGCGCTTGTCAACCACATGGGAACATCAGTTCACTGCACAGGATGACTGGATTGGTAATTTCTTGCCTGTGGTTGATGGGTCTGCTCAGCCAGATAGACCGCAGGTGATCAACAGCAACAACAACTAAGCTCATAACAGCAAACAAACACCCTCTGTTTATATTCCTGAATGGCAGCCCAGCAGCTGGAGCAGAGAAATTCTAAATTATGGGATATAAAGATGTTGCTTTGAAAAGGTTGTCAAATAACTTGACTTTTAAAAGTTGAATTATGAATTTTATTGGTGAGTTCTGACTCAGGTGGTGATATCAGCAAATGCAAATGCCAACTGTGCTTACTAATCCTACTGAACCAAAATCAGCTCAGCATCTACCCCATGCAGCGGCTTCAATAGAAAGAGTTGCGACAACTGGCAACTAGGTGTCATGTTGCCTCCCACCCTCTCCCAACACTTGCTCAACTGCTCTGCATTGCTCTTTTTTTAATTCCATCATTTCTTTTCTTAACATTTTGATGAGAGTTGCCATTTTTGGCATTCTACTTTTACTTCATTTTATGATGTCTACATCGTTTAAGACAGACAGTGCTTGATAGTACATGGATACTTAGGAAATGGTTAGGATGGTCATCATCATCGGAAAAAAATGCTCTGTACACTTATGTTTCTAAATTTAACCCCCAATGTAATATACTCATAACATAGAATATGCATGACGCATAACCAACACAGTTTACTGCAGTAGCTACTTTTCACATGACATGAAAACATGAGAGGATGACTGTAGCAATCTACTGTACTTATTTTTAGGCTTACCCTCAAATTTTGTATATATTTCATTTTCTGTGAAGGATTTTTTTCTATGATGATATGGAGTAATTCATAAGTATATCAATTTCCAAAAAGCAATGGAATATGATATTCAGTCATTCATCAGACTTTTAAAAAATCTTCATTAAGATACTAACAACTCAATTGTGGAATATCACATTTGTGCAGTTTTTGAATACCACTTCTGGGAAAACATACGAATTGCAAGAAAGTTCTTGACAGTCTTTCAAAAGCACAAATAATGTGAATTATAGTGAAATTATAAAGCAGCTGTCATTTAATCATTAAGCTTACCAGTCAAATCCCGTGCCACAATGGTGGAGTTTGCAGTTGTGGTAAGATACTTTTTAAGACACAAAAAGTGTCTTACCACAACTGCAAACTCCACCATTGTGGCATGGGATTTGACTGGTAAGCTTAATGATTCAATGAGAGCTGCTTTATAATTTCGCTATAATTCACATTAATTGTGGATAAACAAGGTTTGTGGAAGGTATTAAGAATATATGGAGTGGATGGTAAGTTGTTGAAGGCAGTGAAGAGTATGTATGAGGGTGCTAAGGCTGCAGTGTGTGTGGATGGCAGAGTGAATCTTTCCATTTGAAGGTTGGATTGAAACAAGGATGTGTCATGTCTCCATGGTTGTTCAATCTGTATATGGATGGGGTTATAAAAGAGATACATGGTCGGGCAGTGGATGTTGGAGTGGCCCTAGTGAGAGAAAGCAGTGTTTGGAAACTCCCTGTACTGTTGTTTGCAGATGATCTGTGTTGTTGAGCGAAGACGAAGGGGAGCTGCAAGGCTTGGTAGATGAGTTTGGGAGAGAGTGTAAGAAACGCAATCCAAAGGTGAATGTAGGGAAGAGTAAAGTGATGGTCTTCGAGAGAAGTGAAGCCAGTGAATGTACAGTGAGATTGGATGGGAAGGATATGGAGAATGTGAGTGAATTTAAGTACTTGGGCAGTGCCAGTGTGATGAGTAAGGATGGAAGTCTGGAGGGTGAAGTGCTCAAAAGGGTGCAGCAGGGAAGGAAGGTTGCTGGTTCATTGAAAGCAGTGATAAGAAACTGGGAGGTGAGCATGGAAGTGAAAAAGTTGTTACATGACAGTATTGTGATACCAACTCTGACATATGGAAGTGAAGATTGGACCCTGTTGGAAGGACAGAAGTCAAGAGTGAGAACAGTGGAAATTAGGAGAAACACGTTGAGGTGGTTTGGGCATGTGGAGAGGATGGAGAGTGAAAGACTGACGAGGAGAGTGTATGTGAGTGAGGTGGAGGGGGCGAGGGGGAGGCCGAGGATGAGATGGAGGGATGGAGTGGAGAGGTATATGAGAGAGGGGGGTGTGAGTTGGGAGCGTGGTAGTGAAATGGCAGGGGACAGAGTGACGGAGGCAATTTGTTTGTGGCCACCCCGTGTAGGATTAAGGCGTCTGGCAATAGATAGATAGATAGATGTAACCATAAGTTACATAGTTACATGATTGCCAGGGATATCCTAAAGATGATTTAATTCGTATGATTTAAACTTACTGAACACAAATGACATCATTTGCTATCTAATTTTCCCATTGGACTTTCTATCTGTCTATCTGTATTTCCACTCCACCAACATGTGGTGCTCTGCAGAAATTGTATGTAGGGTGAGAAGTTCTTGTAAGTGTGACTGTTGTGTTGGAGTGGCTTTGGATGTATGTGTAGTCTGTGAACCAAGTGTAATCGGCCCGCCTTAAACCGACTGGGTGCAAGCATACTAGTATGCAACACTGGTACAACCACAGCAACCCTTATGTCCACCAAAGTAGTAACCCATTCCTTTCTTCTCTGAGGATTTCTGGGAAATCTATGCACCATCTTCTGGTTGGGTAGAGCATCTGCAGGCAACACAGCGAGGCATATTTAACAAAGAAATCCAATTTATCACACCTAGAAGCAAAAAACATGCTGGACATTCAATTTGCCCACTCCTGTGGCCTGTGCCACTAGGAGGCAACATGGCTCTTATGGGTCACATGACCCAGGCAGGCTGGAACACAACTGTCGCAATTCTCTCTATTGAAGGCGTTGATCCCATGATACAAATATATATATATTTTTCCTTATCCCATTCATTTCTTCCATCCTATAATCTGGCTTTAGTATTCTGGCCATTCCAATAATAATCTTATTAATGAGACTTTCTTTTTTACACTGTTTCTAACTGCAAGGATCCAATTTTCCATTACCTCTAGCAATGAATTAACATTTTTTTTTTTAATGCTCCTGGAAATTAGAGAGAATATAGGATAAAAATGGCTTACTAGTGCCATATTATAAGCAAGCAATGTGACTTGGTAAGCAATACTGTATATATTCTAAGCCAGTCAAAGTGTCTGTAAAGCCACACCCTCTCAGCCACCATTCAAGACTCATGGAGAACCAAAGTGAAACTTATGAATGGATAAGAACATACTGTGAATATGAAGTTATTGTGTGAAATGAATCACCATCTCATCAAATGGAAGAAAATTAACCATAACTAATTATTGGCCGAGGATGAGATGGAGGGATGGAGTGGAGAGGTATATGAGAGAGGGGGGTGTGAGTTGGGAGTGTGGTAGTGAAATGGCAGGGGACAAAGTGACATGGAGGCAATTTGTTTGTGGCCACCCCGTTCGGGATTAAGGCGTCTGGCAATAGATAGACAGAATTATAGGCAACTGTTAGATGTGTGAATTATGAACAGCTGGCTGGCACACAGTACAGGCTTGCCTTTGTTTTACGATTTGGATTATGTTCTTGAAAACGGATTGTATAACAATGGACTATAAAATGAATTTAGCAACATAGCAATCATATCAGCAAGAAAAGGACACTAACAAGAAATCTGGCATCACAACAGCCATATAAAGTGAAAATCAGCTGTGAAACAAAACATGCACTAAAATCTTATTGATAATATAAGTGAATAAGCATACAGTATGTCAAGCAATTGTATAATGATGGTATGTTGCATAGTTTTTACTAGTCTTATTATTGCTACCACCAGACAATTTTATTCAACTCATACCAAGTTAGTGACATAGATCTACGTCCCCTTCAAAAATGCTGGTGACGTACATCTACGTCCCCTTCAAAAATGCTGGTGATGTACATCTACGTCCCCTTCAAAAATGCTGGTGACGTAGATCTAAGTCCTGCAGCAATGAGAAGTCACTGTAAGCAACCAAAGTAAATTGGAAGGGAGTAGCGTATCTTGCTAACTTCAGACATTTCTCTGCTATGCTTACAACAATGATTTAGGAGCTTGGGAGGCAAGTGAGTCTCCATAGTCTCACAGCTGCACTACTCTGTCAGTAACCTTGAAGATTTCAGAGGTCAAGTGGCACCAACCTCACTTGATTCAGCTTACTTTCTGAGTTTTGGTGATTACTTTAATTAGTGCTAGGATCTTATATTGTTATATTAAGCCCATTTACCCACACAAAAAAATCCAAAATCAGTTCACAAGCTCACAGGTGCTCTGCTGTCTCAGTACCCTCGTAGATTTCAGAGGTACAGTAGAGTGGCACCAACCTGACTCAATTCAACCAACTTTCTGGCTTTGGTGATTACTTTTATTAGTGTCATGGATCTTATATTGATGCAGTAAGCCCATTTAGCCAGAAAAAAAAATCTATAATCGCTTCACAAGTTCACAGCTGCTCTGCTCTCTCAGTACCACTGAAGACTTCAGACAGTAAGTGGCACCAACCTGACTCGATTCAACCAACTTTCTGGCTTTAGTGATTACTTTTATTTGTGCCAGGGATCTTATATTGATGTATTAAGCCCATTTAGCCAGAAAAAAAAAAATCCAAAATCGGCAAGCATAGAAGGGTATTACAGTATTTTTTTTTCTGCCCAGCGCGGTATGGGTTAACTTACGGGAGACTTTCTATTCACCATCAAAGGTTTCCTGAACTGAATAAAGTCAACTGGTGGTGGAGCAATTTAAATAAGATAAAACAGATAAGGTTAATATGTAATAAAATAATAGCAATTAAAACAAGGCAATAAAATAAAATGTCACTTGCTTAAGCGGAGGAGATTGTCCCTCTAAAGTCAATATTGTAATAAGTTCTGAAATACTGCACATTTTCCAGTACAAATGCTATAGTTCCTTTACCCTAACTTGGCCTACATTTTTGTCCCTTTGAAGCTTATTTCATGTAGTTGAATGACAGAAAAAAAGACAATAATATGGCTCTACATCCTTTCCACAGCATTTCTTCATGGTTAGCATCATAATTTATTATTAATCTTTTATTACAACCCAACGTTCATGATGGGGAGAGGGTAATTTTAGGCAAAGTGAAAGAAGTATAGCTACTGTAAACTAGGGAAAAAACACTAAATCTGCTTCACTGATAGTAAATGAGTTTTAATCAGCCATTTTCTCTGGTACTTACTGCTAACTTAATTAATCTGTGCCAAGTTAAGGTGAATGAACTATACTTACAGACTTATTTTTTCAGCTAGGGAAAAAGTTTTAATGGGGAAGGGTATGGTGAAGCAAGAACTAAAAGGCATTATAACCCTGAGGTGGCTAGTCCCTTTAGTCCAGTGCCATATTTCTCCTCTCAATTCTTGCTGCTTCCAAACAATTTTGCTAATTATGAAGAAATAATTTGTAATGAGATTAGAAACTGTCTCCATTATCCCCTCCACAATCTTATTTCACTCTCTAAGCTCAATATCAGAACACCTACTTAAGTAACACTAATTACTTTTCCACAGGCTTTCCTAGTGACACATGTAGGTCCACTGCAGCTTCAACAGAGAGTTTTAACAATCTGATAGTATTCTCCCTCACTCACTCAGACAAGATTAGTGACCTTCAGGCAGAAATGGTTAAATTTAAAGTAAGTCCTTAACATACACAAAATTTTTTGCTTGTTTGCATCTTTTAATTCACCGGTAAATTAAAGGAAAACTTATTAATAAATTCAAGTCACATTGCTAAAGGAGACAGTTTCTCTCAATTTACAGCACCTGTACATAGAAAATGTGTCATTTTAGGATCACATCCTTGACTTACAATGTGGTCTGCTTGTACAGTAGTGAGCTATAGTTTCTCCTTACCACTACCATTACCCCCTGTTATAAGGAAATCGCACTCAAGGTTTCACAGTGACTAATGACCTGTTATTGGAAGTTTGAAGCATTTATAGACAGTATGAAATGAACTGTTCCTCATAATGAATAGCAAAGCTTTGAACCACCATCCTCAAACAGTTCAATAGATCTATGTTTGGTATAAGACCTTGGCTATGACTTCCCTCCACCCAGGGGTGGGATCAAAGGGTAAGGGAAACTGTGGCTACTGACTGTGTATGTTATTAGACTTCTGGATTCCTGATAGTTGCTTCTTGAGTTGGGCAATTTCTTCTTCTTTCTTCTGTAATTCCTTCTTTTCACGCATTCGGCTATTATATGCATTTTTGGCCTTACGAATTCTTGTTCTATCTTCCCCTTCATAGTCACTGATATTCAGTTTGTGTAGGACCAGCTCTCCTGATTTTTTCTTGCGACCAGTTTTCTTTGGTCCCAGAGGGCATGTCTGCTTATCACTAGGAGTTGCATCCACTGAACTGATGCCTGCACTTCCATGGTCATTGATGTAGTTGTCAGTGGGATTTATAGCTACAAGATTTCCTTGTTCGGGCAAGGAAATTGGAAATCCAATCTGTTTAGAAGGTATGCCAATTGCATTCATGTCAGTAACACCAGTTCCAGCATTACTGTCAGCAATTCCAACAGTGGTATTTGCATTGAAAACAGTGTTACAACCATTTGCATTAGCAGCTGGAACATTGCCTAAATAATAAATTTCAACACTGGAGGAAGTTCCTCCACCACTGGTACCAACCACTTCTGCACCAGTACTGATAACCTCTGCTTGACAGCTATCTCCCTGGTATACTGAAGGCAAACTATTTCCCCAATCTATACTGTTGACATCTCCAATCACAACATAAGTAGACTGAGTGTTGGGTATGTTAAAGATCTGACTTCCATTTTCTATTGCTACTTGAATGGGACCAATTAGGGTATTGTTACAGTCTGGACTGACTAAAGCAATATAGTTTCCCTGGTTTGTTACAGCATTAACTTCCTCTAGATTCTGGCTGACATTATTCTGCAAGGTGTTGGAGAGATTGTCTTGAGGGTTATTGTGTCCATGACTGACTGAGGGCAGACCATTTCCTTGGTCTGCTGTGTCAGCATCTTGAATGACAGCAAAATCTGATGCAGCACTGTCTGGACCAAAGTTCTGGTCTGCACATACTTTTGAGGTGATGGAAGGATTATCTTGAGGATCCACACTTCCTTGACCAAAAGATATCAAACCATCATCACTGACATTACTAAGGAGATGATTCATGATGTTATTAGGTGATGGACTGGTTGTCTCTCCATTGTTTTCACTGCAGTCCCCGAGGTCTTTCATACAACGCTCCACTTCATCTGCAGATAAGGACAGCAGATTGTCTGACATTTTTTTACTGGATTACAAGTGACCCACAATAAAAACTTTTAAATGCTTTAAAACTGAATAATTTCCACTTGGGCTTTTGTATGGTGACCTAAGCTCAGCAGAGGAGTTGGATTTGTGATGATGGGATGAATGTGTCGATTTAGTCTGCGTCTTCAGGATATCCAGAGACCTGTGGAAAAGAAACAATAAAATCAATTTGTCACTGCCTGCTCACCCTTGATTTCTTGTGCTATAGATGAACAGTCATTTGATGACAGTCAAACTATAATACCTAGGTGTGCCAGGACTGAAAAAATCATACTGTTACACTTACAGAGGTGTGAACTAAAAAGATGATTTGTTATACTGTCACCAATTAGGTACATTTTAATAAACAAAATGGAAGTACCAGCTCTCTTCACTGTGTTCATGTGTCTGAAAACTGTACTCAGGTAGCATATGGTTAAAGAGGTGGGCTTGAAAATGATGTACATTAACTATGGGGCAAAAACTTAAGCCCATAGTCTTGTTAGCTTAGGATGTTTACTTGCACCTTTTCTTTAATGATTTAATTTCTATGTTACAGCGTATTTACCTTTCTTGTGTTATATTCTATGTGTACATGCATGTTTCTGAAAGCCGTGGTCATGCCATTAATGGTGATCAACAGTGATACTGTTACCCATGCAACTCCAGCACCAGTCATGTGTTGTCAATAAGTTGCTTGGGCAAGATTTTTAATGGCTGCCCATGCAGTCCCTAATCCAACTTAGGGCCTTGAGTAAGAATTGCAAGTTTCCCTTCAAGGTTAACCACCACCCAAGTTTAAAGCTTTGTCTACACCAGGTACTTACTGGTGTGGGTGGTTGCAGGTGGTAGATCTGCATCAAACCCATAAAAATTCTCACTCACAACCACTGGGGCTACTTGAAATGAGTTATGGTGATGTGGAACCTCCACCTGCACCCCTCATGTCAGCAGGGATTTGGTGTGGATGCAGCCTTACAAGCCTAGCCTTGCCTATGGAACAGAGGTGTAGCTAGGATTATATAATAGGTGGCCAAGCTTAGTTCTGGGTTGACACAAGGTGAACTGCTTTGAGGGGTCCAGAGGTATTCCCCTCAGAAGCATGGGGTGGCCAAACATTTTTCAGGGGTGGCCAGTGCCACCCCAGCCACCCATTTGGCTATGCCACTGCTTGGAAATAGAGTCTATCAACAGATAATGTACATGTATGAGAAGAAATCTTGTCCCAGACATGATTATGTTGAGCAGACCCATTGACCACAGTCAAGCAACTACACCTATAGGGCTGTCCTGCATGTAAATTACGGTATGTACAACATGCATGGAACCAGTGCACACAATGTTAGACACTACCTCATCAGGGTTGGGTCAGAGCAATTCTCCACAATGGTTTGATGCAAGAAAAATATGAGGTTTAGCTCCACGGTGGATGCTTTAGCTTCTCAGCTCCACTAAGGTTGTACAGTCCCACCATGTGTATTCTCCTCATACCCTGCCTGGAAATGTTAAGCAAGACCAGCTACTGGACTTCTGGTCTCACACCACTCCCATGGTGTAACTGGCTTACTCTCACTTGACAGAAAAAGCAATATCTCTCATCAGTGAATGCCAAGCTGTAAATAATGCCAAGTAGTAAAATAAGTTGCCAGATATGAAGAATTGTTAAGGAAATGATGTATCATTTTGTTTCATTTCGTTTACAAAGGCTCCCAGCATTGGTTACCTAATGGCGGCTCTCCATGCTGCCTGATCTCTGGCAGCCTGCCTATTCAGTCCCTTATCCCTAAGGTCACATTCTATGACCTTGTCCCAAGTCTTTTTCAGTCTGCCCCTCACAACCCTAGCCCCAGAGTTCACACTTCTCACTTTCCGTACCCATTTGCCATCCCCTATCCTGTCCACATGCCCAAACCATATCAATCAACCCCTCCTCATCACAACACCAATACACTCTAGTCCCATCCCTCTTCTCAACTCTTCAATCATAAACCTAGCCCCCCCCTGGCCTTACATTCAAGGATGCACTACACATCCACCTAATAACTGTCATATCTGTATGTTTGAGCCTATGAATATCCTCTTTCTTTACTGTCCAGGTCTCACTGCCATGTAACATTACACTCCTAACACATGCAATATACAAAGAACTTCCAACCACATATCACTCTAGCCACAGACTAGCCCTAGCCCACCTCCAGTGCATAACATGTCTCCCAAGTAACAAAACTCTTCCACACACTTAAGAGACTCTCCTGCAAGATCAATCCTTTCATGCCTGACAATTTAGTAATGCTGTACTGTAATTTATTCAGCCACAAAATAATGACTAATCAGCTGAAGGGGATGCAAATCTCTGTTATGCATGACCAAATCAATTACTCTGTATAGTAAGAGTAGCTTGGTCAATGGTCACCATCCACCATCTACTCTGATACCGTATTTATATTAATTTTATATTGATAGTGATAGCATCAGTAACATTAACAAACATATTAGCATCCATCCATCATACATATTAGCATCACCCAATTCTTTTTGCCCTATCAGAAGCATAGAGGCCAGGGCTAGGTTACTCAGGCCCAATATTTAAAACAAGGGTGACCAGCCTCACTTACCTGAGTGGCATTATGAAAGCAAAAACTCTAAACATCCCTTAGATATAAACCTTATGGGCTCAGTCTGGTTGAAGCACCTTAACTCACTAAACCACCACGTGTCATTTGGTTATATGGTCACCATCCAACATAGTAAATGGCTTCTTGGAGATTATCTAGTAGTGCAAGGGCTAATTAAGGCAAAATTTAACTTTTAAGGTTTGAATAATCCCTCGTAAGCTAATGTAAAACACTGGAAAAAGCCTTCCTCAGAATGTAGGGGTCAATGAAAATTTATTTGTCTCAGTTCTCTAAGAATATCCCAGTTTTGCATCAACACTGTGGACAGGATTATGAAGGTGTCAGTTGTAGCTGTGGTATATAATTAGTGTTGCCTCTCCACAGTTGTGATTCTATTGTATTTTAATTATAGTACTTCACTGACCAATTTAACTAGATCAGTGACTGAACTCCGGGCAACTTAATGTCCTAAAATTGCTATCTGTTCATTCTAAATGTTGATCTGTAAAAAGAAATTAACACTAGAATAAAATGTTTGTCATGAAGTGCTATGGAAAGGATCTAAAGTCCTAGTACTGTCTTATTCTATACCTAAGTTCTAGGCTCCGTGTCTAAGGTACGAGAAGTCGTGCCTTACACTCGCAGCATGACACTGGTGACTAGTTGTGGTTGTTGACCCGATGGGTGGCAACAGGGAACAAGGGAAACTTAGGCAAAATGGTGACAAAACCGCATGTCGAGATACCTAAATTCGACCCTGAGCAATAAAACATCCACACTTACTTGCAAATAGTAAAACCACTGTTGGACATAGCCTTTGAGACAGACCAACATAAAACAGCAGTAACACTACCACTTCTGGGCAAAGCAGTAGCCACAATTGCACCTAAAATCGTCCCAGAGCTGACATAGGTGGAATTCACCAAGCTTATGTCTCAAGCAGTCACCCCTTCATTAGGGAAGTCATAGCGCTAGCACAGCTCGACTCCCACATCTACGACGGAAACCTCGACGACTCACTTGTCCAGACCAGGCAACTCATCACCACCGCATACCTGAAGTGCAGCAAGGAAACCCGGGAACAACATATTTCCAACACCCTGGTCAGGATTCTCCCAAGTGCTGTCAGGGAGCACTTCACAATTCATGACCCAATGGGAGACCTGGATAAAGATATCCAGCTCGTTCATCGCCTCCTGGCTGCCCGTACTACCCCACAACAGATTGGCGCTGTGAGCAAATTCCCTACACAAAAAGCAGCACCACCACGCACCCCTCGTCCACCTCTAGTCCAGCCAAGCCCTTCACCATCATCCTCCATCCCCAGGGCCCACCCCTCACGCAATCGCCCCGACACAAGAGACAACAATTGGATTTCCATTAACCCATGGGAGTTCACAACAAATGTCCCCTCCACGACATCAGAGAACAACTCAAGGTTGCTCAACCGAAATCCACCACTCAGGGGTGCCATAAGGTCTTGTCCCTCGATGACGAGCATGCCGAGGGCAACGCCACTACAGACCTCCACCTAAAACCCTGGGAGACAGAACCCGAGGATGACTACATACCGCAGCAGCTGGATTTTTAGGACCACCCCCGCACCTCTCCATGGTGGCAGGGGCCACCTCACAGAAATATCGCCCCCCAGTCTATACCAAGATGAGACTGAATGGGGTAAAGGCGAGGCTGCTAGTCAATACGGGAGCAGCTAGATCTTGCCTGCATATTCATGTTTGCTCCTGTCACCATTCAACCTTCGGTCTGCTTTCCCCCACCTTAGCTCACCTTGTGGACGTGGGAGATGGCCCCCTGCCCATACGTGGGGAGAATCGGGCCCAATGTGCAGACACACACCAAAATGTCTCTGCACTACACCAATTCATTATTTCTGACTCCTCCTGCCGTGTGTATGACGGATACCTTGGGCTGGACCTTCTTCAGAAACTCCAGACAAGCATCAACTCCAGTTCAACAAACCTCCGGACTCCAGCCCCTAGCCCATCTCCACATGCATGCCCCCCCTTCCCCTGCCCCCATCCCCACCCCCACCCTTTATTTCCCCCTCCCTGCCCCCATCTTTCCCTCTACCATCACCTCCGCCCTTACCATTCCCCCTCATCATAAGGCCTGGTTACAATTAAACAGGCCATCAGGACCCCCCATTCTCTTCTTCACCGTCTTGCCCCCCGGAGCCCTCTTCTCCTGCCTACTCTCCCCCACCTTCCTCCCCCCCCACCGCAACACGGTGCACATTGTCAACGTCTCCACCACACCCCTTACCCTGCCCAAAGGGTTAGTGGTGGGAGAAATGGAGGAGGCCGAGACCTGCACACCTCCGCGTTCCCCCCCTCTCTACTCCCCTTACCCCCCACCTCCCTCCCCACCATGCAGACTGCCTTCGCCACCTACTCCTTGACTTCCAGGACTTATTCACGTCAGGACTGATGGATATAGGCCACACCACTGTCCTGGACCACGAAATCCACACCGAGGGACCACCGATTCACCAACCATCCTGGCGAAAAAAAAAAAAAAAACAGCGAGCTGAGGAGGACTGGCAGGTCCAGGAAATGATAGATACTGGTGTCATCTCACCTTCCACCAGCTCGTGGTCTTCCCCCGTCGTACTAGTGAAAAAGAAGGACGGAACAATGAGATTGTGTGTGGATTACTGACAGCTCAATGACATCACCACCAATGACGCCACACCCTTGCCCAGAATAGATGACTCCCTCGACTCCCTATATGGAGCATCTTGGTTTTCCACCCTGGACCTCCAATCAGGTTACCTTCCTGGGGCACATCATCTCCCAGGAAGGAATTGCCCCCGATCCCGACAAACTCCGCGCCTTCACGGATCTTCCCCAACCAAAAGACGTGCTTTTCTGGGAAACTTCCTACTACCGAAGATTTGTCAAGGGCTTCGCCGACATCATTAAGCCCCTCCACAACCTAACTAGAAAGGGCGAATCTTTCGTATGGACGGAAGAATGAGTTGCGGCATTCACCACCTTAAAAACCAAGCTCATCACCACCCCCATCACTGCCTTCCCCGATTACAACCTACTGTTTCACCTGTACACGGACGTCTCACTAGTAGTGATCGGCGCCATCCTGGCCCAAGTACAGGAAGGACGAGAGCATATTATTGCTTGTGCCAGCCAAACTCTAAACCAAGCCAAGAGAAACTATGCTGCCACTAAGCGGGAGTGCCTTAGGATAGTCTGGGCCCCTCGAGCACTTCTGGGTCTACCTGTCCCGCACTAAAGGCCCTCGAGCACTTCCGGGCCTATCTGTCTGGCACTAAAGTCACCATCATCACAGACCATCAATCGCTCCAGTGGCTCTGCCAATCCAACACGCAAAATGCACAACTCCTCTCCTTTAACTGATTCACCTGGTGAACAAGCCTACATCTTTTCTATCCTTAATGACCTAGAGCAGCTTGTACAGCACCCTACCCGTATCCCTGACCGCCTTGGAGAGAGTTCCAACATACTTGACCTTTTCCTAACAACTAATCCTTCTGCTTACACTGTTCATCTTTTCTCTCCGTTGGGCTCCTCCGATCACAATCTTATTACCTTAACATGTCCAATCGCTCCAGTACGGCCTGTGGACCCTCCAAAGAAACGCCACCTGTGGCACTTTGGAGCTGCAGATTGGGAGGCCCTCAGGCAGTACTTCTTTGATTTTCCATGGAATGATTATTGCTTCCATGGCCGGGAGCCATCTGAGTGTGCCTTGCGCGTTACGGAGGTTATTCTCTCAGGCATGGAAGCATACATTCCTTTCTCATATCCTCTGACTAATGCAAGAAAGCCTTGGTTTAATCACGCTTGTTCTAATGCTGTCCGCAACAAGGAGAGGGCCTATAAGAGGTACCGGAGCCAACCCACCCCTGAATCACACCTTTTATATATTTCTGCCCGGAATCGTGCTAAGTCTGTTCTTCGCTCTGCTAAAAACAATTTTATCCGTGCTAAATGTTCCCAACTCTCCAACTCGAACTCTTCTCGCTCCTTCTGGCACCTTGCCAAAAACCTTTCTAACAACTTTACCTCATCATCCTTCCCTCCTCTTTTCTACTCTGATGGCTCTGTAGCTATTTCTTCTACTGATAAAGCAGATCTCTTTGCTCAGACTTTCTCCTCCAATTCCACCTTAGACGATTCCGGTGCTATTCCTCCATCACTTCCCCCCTCTGACTTCCTATTGTCTGACATTAAAATTTCTTCAGCTGATGTGTTCTCTGCCATTACTGGCCTCAATACTAAAAAGGCATACGGTCCTGATGGAGTCCCTCCTGTTGTCCTCAAAAACTGTGCTTCTGTGCTTACACCCTGCCTAGGTAAACTCTTTCGCCTTTGTCTCTCAACTTGTACCTTTCCTTCTTGCTGGAAGTTTGCTCTCATTCAGCCAGTCCCAAAGAAGGGTGACCATTCCCAACCCTCTAACTATCGTCCAATTGCTTTAACATCCTGCGTATCAAAAGTTTTCGAGTCAATTCTTAACAGAAAAATTTTAAAGCACCTTTCCTGTCACAGCCTTCTTTCTGATCGTCAGTATGGGTTCCGTCAGGGACGCTCCACTGGCGATCTTCTCACCTGCCTTTCAGACTCTTGGTCATCCTCCCTTCGGGACTTTGGCGAAAGCTTTGTCATTGCACTTGACATCTCAAAGGCTTTCGATCGAGTCTGGCATAAATCTTTAATTTCCAAACTGCCCTCCTACGGTTTCTATCCTTCTATCAGTGCCTTCATCTCTAGCTTCCTTTCTGGTCGTTCTATAGCTGCTGTTGTAGACGGCCATCGTTCCTCTCCTAGACCTATCAACAGTGGTGTTCCTCAGGGTTCTGTCCTATCACCTACTCTCTTCCTTTTATTCATCAATGACCTTCTAAGCTGTACATCTAACCCTATCCACTCATATGCTGATGATTCCACCCTTCACCTTTCCATTCGGTTCCCGCAACGTCCATCTCAGCAGTTGCTTCAACAAAAGAGGGATGAGGCTATGGCACACCTAATGTCTGATTTGGCTCGTATCTCTGACTGGGGTAAAAATAATCTTGTTATTTTCAATGCATCAAAAACTCAGTTTTTACACTTATCAACCCGACAAAATCTTCCTCAGGATTACCCACTAATGTTTAATAATGAACAGTTATGTCCTGCATCATCCTTGAACATGCTTGGGGTTTCATTCTCTCAGGATTTGTCTTGGAAAGAACATATTACATCTCTTGTGAAATCTGCTTCCAAGAGATTAGGTGTGCTAAGCCGATTCCGTACTTTCTTTACCCCTGCACAGTTGTTGACCTTGTACACGGGTTTTATTCGCCCGTGTATGGAGTACAACTCTCATGTGTGGGGAGGCTCTCCACATGCAGCTCTTCTCAATAGGGTGGAGTCAAAGGCTTTTCGTCTCATTAACTCTCCTCCTCTTACTGATTCCCTTCAACCATTGTCTCTTCGCCGCACTGTTGCATCTTTATCTCTCTTCTATCGCTACTTCAATGGTCACTGTTCCTCTGAACTGTCTGCTTGCATCCCTCCACCTCTACGACGGGCACGTAGTACCCGTCTAGCAACAAACTCTCATCCCTTTTCTGTCCAACTCTCTAATGCAAGAGTTAACCGTTACTCCCAGTCTTTTATTTATGCAACTGGTCAACTCTGGAACTGTCTTCCTCTGTCTGTATTTCCTACTTCCTATGATCTCCAGTCTTTCAAACGCAGTGTGTCCAGGCATCTCGAATTGAACGGATCTTGAATTTGGCTCTCTTTTGTACTGTTTTTG